>ML798486.1:49542-71254 GCA_009831015.1 Picea engelmannii | reverse complement strand
TGGTACATCTTCTTTAATGAATATTTATAGGTCATTTTCTTCAAGAATGAGTCCAATCCTATACTTCCAGGAATGAAATTTTTCCACACCTTCTATCTTGTCAACAATATTAGTGCTTGTAGACATCTTTTACCCCGAGCTAGAAAATGACCAAAAAATGAAAGTGTTGAAAATTGAATTTTGAACTTATTGGGAGGTGCGCTTGGCTGGGGCGAGTAGCCTGGTGTGTTTAGATTTCAAAAAATCCAACTTTTTCCCCTACTTTTGGTACTGGTGAAAACTAGGGTTTCACTTTCTGGGAGATCTAACCACTGAAAAGGTGTGCTGAAGGTGCCAAAGAGTTCCTTGAGGTAGGGCACACTTTTATAGATGGCTCTTGGGATGAAATTCCTCTTCAATAAGAAGCCCTAATTTTCATGTATGACAACAATGACATTTTTCTTCTTCTTGTGAAAGATGCTCTCTTTAGCTTAGCTCTGATACCATGTTAGAGTTTAAGTTATTATTAGGTTTCTTTTCAATTCACTAGATAACCATAACATAGATAGGATCACTGAGAAATACACAATCACAAGAGACACATCATTTATCTTGGGAAATCCTCATGGGGGAGAAAACCCAACAAAAAATTCCTTAATATAGATAGCCAATACAATGACAAGAGAATAAACTAAACACTACAGAAAGTCCTCTCCTGAGTAATGTGCCTCTCTCTATCTCTTCCTTATTCTCCAACTGCAGCTCCAAACTTGCACTTTGAATGATCAAGTGAGTGAGTGAACAAATGAGGCGTTGGCCTCCTTTATTTATACAATCTGGTAGGTGTTGAAAGGAGGTGCCTTTTCACTAGTAGGGCCGACTTATCTTTCTGGGTGGTTAGAACCACCTTAATTAATTCCGGGGGCCGAATTCTCATTTTGCTTATTACAATTAGGGTTTGACCAATCCGCAAAAAGGGATTTGGTCATTTACAATGCTCAACATGACCAATCCATAAAAGGGGATTGATCTAATGAATAATACATCAATAATAAATAGAATACTCTTTGCAATTACATCATTTCAACAAAAAGAAGACAATACCTACAGTGCAGGAACTTGGATCAGATTTTGAGGATGAAACTACGACTACATCTATGGGCATCAAAGGCACATCTTCTATTGTTGGTTCACAGGTTTCTTTTGCAAATTCTAATGTAATCCTCGATGGAAGGAAACTAAAATAATTATTTCATTTATGAGTTGTCTCAAAGCACACAAAGATTGATACACTTGTTGATAGTGGATAACAAGTGAATCTTATTTCAGAGCAAGTTGTTTAGAAGTTGGGATTGGGAACTAGGCTTCATTTGAGACCATATCCTTTGGGTTGGATTTGTGATAATGGTCAGATACAGGTAACTAAGAAATGAAAGTTACGGTTTAAGATCTCATCTAGTTACATTGATGAGGTAGAGTTAGATGTTGTTCCACTTGACAATTGTGGGATGGTTTTGGGAAGTCCATTCTTGTATGACAGGAAATCTATTTTCTAAAAGGAACATAATAAGTATCATCTTTTCAAGGAAGAGATTGAGTTGATTGTGAGAACTCATTAGATAAAAATGAATTTGATAGTTGTCACTATAGGGCACATGCTTGTTAATGCTAGTATCCAGGATCCATATTTACAACCTATGGTTGAAAGAAGACCATGTACTTTGGTTGGTGTTGTCCTTGTTAAGAAGTTAAAATATGTTGATAGTTCATTCTCTTTCGTATATTTGTATATGCATTTTTGTTGTTCAGTTTATTACTAGTCAGCGGAGCATGGTTAGCGACTGCAACAATGAAAGATGGAATTTGTGAATTCAAGGGAATGGTTAACTTGGTCAAAAGTATTGCTTCAATCTTCATAATGGTTGTGATGATTCCGTTTCTCATTATCCAAGTAGGTAGGATGAAGGATATTGGACAAGTCAAGTGAAAAGCATTCTCACTTTATTTATGAATAATCCATACTTTTGGAGGACCAAAAGTCCTTCAATGGGGAGGTGTGATCCAGAACGATCTAAGGAATGATCAAAGAGGTACAAGAGGATATGGAATGATCATAGAGGTCCTAGGGGATCCAAAAGGGTCAAAATTTGACCGTCTCAGATGACCGAGAAAACAACATCAATGTATAGATATCGTCGCCAGCTTTCCAATGGCGCCTCAAATGGAGCTCATGTGAAAAATATATGGTTGGTCAAAGTACATGAAAATAAGGAGGTGACACATGGCACCACTGCAAGGGTGACACATTCTACCTAGTTGGCGGCTAAATGGGAAAGGTTGTGATGACAAGTGGTCCAATGGCATGTTGACAAGTAGTGCATAGATGAATGAATTGCATGATGACAAGTGGAATTAATCATCGTTTGACACGTGGAAAGGTTTAACCAATGAGAGGATACCATGTGGAAGACTCCCATTGGCCAGTTATGGATGTGTTGGTTAAAAGTTTAGTTGGATCTGAAGGGAATCAAACATGAACCTATCGCATGAAAGTTCAATGCTTTACCAATGCACCATCATATGTGACCTATCATATACATGACATATAATAGTTAAGAAGTGGGTTGCCTGTTATAATGAGTGAGAAAAGGGCTGAGGGTTTATTCCTCATCCCAAGGTTTCATACATGCAAGGGGACCAAGCCCCTAGATTCACATGCAGGGATACACCATTTTCGAAACCATATATTATATCCATTCCCATATTTGTGCAGGGGTTCAATAATATATCCCACAAATTACAACGAATGTTCACATGAAGCTTATATATATATATATATATATATGTTAACCAACATTGTTCATGGGGGGTCATGATCAAGTGGATATTTTCTATATGAGTTGCCAAAACCACCAATTTAATATGCCATGGATATGGGTTTTTCTATATATCTTAACCCAAAACATAATTATTGGTTTAATATATAGTGTATTGTTAAAACAACATAACTATTTTTAAATGAGTTTTGTTATGTAATTAAGATTGGTTGTAACTGCAAGATGTCCTTTTGGGCTATAAAAAGGAGTGCCCTCACTATCATATGAACAATGATAAGACACAAGGTCTCATGACTTGTGTTATTTTTCTTTTCTGTAGCCTATGAATATAAATGCTCATTTGTATAAGATTAAGAGAAGGAGACAACAAGTTCTTGTGTCAAAAATATTTTGTGCTATTCCTTTTGTATAGAGATTTATGTGTATAAAAAGAACATTTTTAAAAGTTAGGGAGAGGATCACAAGCTCATGAAGATACAATATTTCATGCCAAATAATTGTGTCATTTTCTTAGTAAAGATAACTTTTGTAATATTGGAAAATGCTTTTGTATAGAGATTTTGAATATGAAAAAAGATCATTTGTACAAGTTTGCAGCAAAAGTTTGATGCATAGAAATTCTTGGTTCTTGATTATTTCATTCAAGTGGGATTTTGTTTATGTATTATTTATATCTTTGTGAAAGCTTCAAAATATAAGTCTTGTGGGATTTTTTTCCAAGAACTCAAAGCAAGTTAGTTTTGGTAATATGAGTTAATTTACAAGAATTTTTGGTTTATGGGTAAGACATTCACATGACATGTTGAAAATAGGTCAAATTGGTCCTTTATTTTCCTAAATATAGTCATATGTGGTTGTGAATTGACATCTAAGGATTCTTGGGATGAATTAGTACTAGAGTTTGATCAAGTTGTTTTTGAAAACTCATTTTGTATTTTCAGATCAAGAAACATTTTCAAGAGTATGATGATGCACGCATAATTCCTTATCTCAACCATAATAAATCATAGATTCTGTAGAATATATCTCTAGAGCCAATTAGGAAACAATTTTTTCCTCATAATATATTCGACAACCTTCATCACTGTGATATGCAGGTTTTCCAAGTCCAAGAAATGGCTACTGAAAATTCCCAGAAAGAGTTGCTTGTGTTTGATTATCAACACTGCTTTCTTCATAGTTAACCATATCTTTATGAGAAATTACAAAATCAGATTCATCTTAAAAAAAAAAAATTGAGACATCTGAAATAATGGAAAATGTATCCAAAGCCTTGTTATAATTAATTTCATCATTAATGTAATTCCCAACATCATCTTTTTTTGGATAATAGAATTAGAATAAGACTCATATGTGACTTAATCGTCATCCACCTCTTCAACGGAAATATCCCTTTCATTTTCACTACTATAAGAACTAATAATTGATTGTTGAATATAAGATCCAAATTCTTCACAACAATGTTCAAAAAGTAGGTCAACCGAAAAATATTTCTTCCAATGATTATGAAAATACCCAAAGGAAGCATGAAAATATTTTAAAGAAGATATAGTAGAAGGTGATAAGGATATTAATCATTCTTGTGCCTCTCCCTCTAGTGAGTACATGAATATTTTCAATAATACATCCTCATTATGTATACCCAAATGATGCATGAATTCATGGAGGTCAAGCAAATGATCTGCAAGGTTATCTTCTCTATCTTCTCTAAATCTGGGCAAGTAATCACCCCACTCATCTATAGTAGGAACAAAAGAGAAATTAAGAGGAGAAAACCTCTAAGCCAAGATGGCTTCCATCTGAAAATATGAATTCTTGAAATTGTTGAGTTGTCACTAGATTCTTTAAACATGGAGTTGTCGAGTAAATGATCTGCTTTCTGAATGTGTCTAGATTTTTTTGACCATAAAAAATCATATCTAATCGTTTTTTTAATCCCAGGGAAAGATTACTTCGTTAATCTGTTTCCTGGAAACAACACCAAAAGATGTTGGTCCCAAGGTCTGTGCCTGACTGTTAAAGGGCAGATCTAGGCTACCTCAAGTGTTTGAATGGTTGGTTTTTATGAATTAATTTTGTTGGTCATCTGACAGATAGGTTTCCAAGGACAAGGATCTAGTTGAAGTCTACAACAATATCACTATAAGGTTTCCCTTAGGTGGTGGCATGGATTTTGGTGAGTAGATAAAGATATGAAGAATAAAACAAATGAAATACAAACAAACATTCAATTTGTTACTTGTTGTATGAAATTTCAGACTTGAAATAATATTTCAAATCCAAAACATGTATATGGACACAAATCATCCAAACAGGTTGTATTACAATAAATTATTCACTGAAACAATAGTTGAGATCAGGTTGCATGACAATAAACAGTTCATTGAGACAATAACTAAAAGGAAAATAAACAACACTTTGCATTCATTTCAATTTGCATCTAGATAAGATAATAAGACTCACAAGATTTGAGAAAACACAGTCTGTCACCAAAAATTATATTCACCGGGTGGGAAACTTAACAGTTTTATGCTTCAAGACCAAGCCAAATCCTGATGCTTGATCCCTCCAAAAACTGAACCCTTTTACATTCAAAGATCCATCTATTTATCCCCATAAAGAGAGGTTTTGAATACCTCTATTATATCTCCAAGTAGAATTGATGAGGTGGCTCATTGAATGTTGTCTATGAGTTATTTTAGAAAAATAAATATGGTGAGTTCATGAAAAATAGGGTCAAAAGATCCCTTATATCCAAAACCATGATATATATACAAAAGTTGAGATTTTTTTTGTGCATGGGCTCGTCATAGCCAAAAACCTCTTTTGGTTTTAAAAAATTAATCTTCAGTCTTTCGGAAATGACACTTGAAGACAGTGACAAAAACAATAAATCATTCAATGTTTAAATCTGGAAACATGGGTTGTAAAGATTCATTTGAATATTCCAACCCATGACACCCGTTTAAAAACTGAGAGATTTTTTTATGAATGGGCCAATTCCCCACGAAAACCTCTTTCAATTTTTTGAAATTCACCTTCCTTTGTTCATAAACTACGCTTGACGATAGTGACTAAAAAAGGGGAAAACTGGAACTATTGTTGATAACTGAAGTGGAAGAGTTCCATAACAAGAGTCTTCATAAGTTATAAATAGTTGTTGAATTTGCATTGATGCCCATGCACACCAATAATATAGAGATAAACCTTGCATAGTGATAGATCAAGTTGGCATAGGTTTCAAATTCCTTTTCTTCTTGACAACAATAGACATTTAGATAATATCCTTTAAGAACAAGTAATTTTTCTGGTGTTTCTTCAAACTAACTAGAGTTGGGTTGATGTGTCAGTTCATAAATCCCCCCCTTTTTTAAAGAAGTATCTTTATACATAGAAATGTTAAGTTTTAATCTATTATTAGAGTTCTTTGTATTTCACTAGATAACAATAGCATAAGATAGGATCACTAAGAAATACACAATCATAAGAGACACATCATTTATCCTGGGAAATCCTCATGGGAGAGAAAACCCAACAAAAATTCCTTATTATAAATATCTAATACAATGCCAAGAGATAACTCAAACAAATACTGAAAGTCCTCTCCCAAGAATGTGCCTCTCTCTCTCTCTCTCTCTCTCTCTCTCTCTCTCTCTCTCTCTCTCTCTTCTCCAATTGCAGCTCCGAAAATTTCTCCTCAATGAACAAGTGAGTGCGTGTCTAAGTGAGGTGCTAGCCTCCTTATTTATACNTCTCTCTCTCTCTCTCTCTCTCTCTCTCTCTCTCTCTCTCTCTCTCTCTCTCTCTCTCTCTCTTCTCCAATTGCAGCTCCGAAAATTTCTCCTCAATGAACAAGTGAGTGCGTGTCTAAGTGAGGTGCTAGCCTCCTTATTTATACAACTCTATCACGTGTGGATGTGTCTTTTCACTGGTAGGGACAACTTCTCAATCTGGGTGGTTATAACCATCTTTAATATATTCTGGGGCCAACTTCTTATTCTACCTATTAAAATTATGTTTTGACCAATCCACAAAAGGGGATTGGTCTTTTACAATAGCTGACATGATCAATCCACAATAGGGGATTGATATAATGAATAATATAACAATAATAATTAGAATACACTTTGCAGTTACATTATTTCAACACTCTCCCTTAACAAGAAGGGTATTCTATAACAACATCAGGCGAGAGAGAGGACAACATCATCAACAACATCTGGTGGGTGAGAGGACAACATCATCAATATCATCTTGGAACACTGACTGGCATATCTATAAATCATCGGAAGTTTTTCTCATCATCAACACAACACAAAGGTTGGAGCATCATCAACACATCATGGAGTTGTAGTAGCATCATCATCCTCATCGGTATGAGGCTAAGGTAACATCATCATCATATTCAAAATTAAAGATGAAATAATATCATCATCATCTTCTTCAAAATTAAAGATGAAATAAGATCATCATCATCATCTTCAAAATTAAAGATGAAATAATATCATCATCATCATCTTTAGCAAGGACTCAGGAGCTGAAGTGGCATCATCATCATCATATTCAGCAAGAACTCAGGAGTTGAAGTGGCATCATCATCATCATCTTCAGGAAGAGGTTGAAGTGGCATCGTCATAATTAGCTGCATCAACATGGATTAGTGTAACACTAATACATCCTCATCATCAATAACAACACAAGGCTGATACAACATAAAAAGAAACAATATCACAACACAAATTTTGGCAACACATCATCATAGCACGAGGCTGGCAACACATCATCACAACATGAGGCTGGAAACACAACACGAGGCTAGAAACACATCACAACAATTAAGTTGGCACATCATCACAACAATTAAGCTGGAAAACACCACACAACAATTAAGTTGGAAAACACTACACAACAATTAAGATGGAAACACCACAACAATTAAGATGGAATCATAATACAAAAATTAAGTTGGAAACACCACAACAATTAAGCTGAATTCACAACACAACAATTAAGCTGGAATCACAATACTAGAATGGATTTACGTCACAACCATTAAGATGGAAGCACATTTCTAGGCTGGCTTTACACCACAACAGTTAAGCTGGAAGCATAGTACTCAGCTTGCTTTTCATCACAACAATTAAGCTGGAAGCACAATAATCGGCTTGCTTTTCGTTACAACAACTAAGTTGGAAGCACGGTACTTGGCTTGTTTTTCATCACAGCAATTAAGCTGGAAGCACAATACTCAACTTGCTTTTCATCACAACAATTAAGTTGGAAGCATGGTACTAGACTGGCTTTATGTCACAACAATTAAGCTGGAAGCATGGTGCTAGGCATATATCAACACAACAACTAGACTAGCTTTATGTCACAATGATTAAGATGGAAGAACATTACTAGGCATATATCAACACAACAATCTAGACTGGTTTTACGTCTCAGCAATTAAGATGGAAGCAAAATACTAGGCATATATCAACACAAAAATATAGATTGGCTTTACATCTCAGCAATTAAGCTGGAAGCATAGTACTAGGCATATCTCAACACAGCACTACTCCCCCTTTCTAGGGAGGTCCTTTCAGACTATACCAAGATTATCTCGAAAGTGCTCAAACTTTACATGAGATAGAGGCTTGGTCAGCACATCGACAACCTATTCATCCGTGCTAACATATTGGAGCTTTATTGCTCCTCTCTGCACCATGTCACAGATGTAATGATATCAGATCTCTATGTGCTTCGAATTGTCATGAAATACAAGATTCTCTGTCATCTTTATGCAGCTCTGGTTGTCACATAGGATCATGGTTGCTTCCATCTCTAGGTCAAATAGACCGGTCAACAACTTTCAAAGCCATATAGCTTCGCAGCTGGAAAAACACACAACAATGTATTATGCTTCCGCTATACTGAGAGCAATGATTGATTGCTTCCTACTCTGCCATGAGATCATGGTTGATCCCAAACTGAAACAACATCCTGAAGTTATCTTCCTGTTAGAGACACTTCCAACCCAATCTGAATCAGTGTATCCACTCAATGTGAAATCATGATCTCCATCATAACCGAGACCACAATCTAATGTATCTTTAAGGTACCTCATCACATGTTTTGCAACAACTAGGTGAACATGTCTGGGTTCTACCAGAAACTGACTTAGGGTGTTCACGGAAAAAAAATATCTTGTTTGGTGTTCGTCAGAAACATCAATGATCCAATGATATGTCTATACAACATGGAATCAATCAATTCTGATGAAGTGTCAACCAGTAGCTTTAGCTTCATTTCCATGGGTGTATTCATGCACTTGTACTCTAACATGTCAAATATCTTCAGGATTTTGATTGCATACTTCCCTTGGTTAAGGAAGATCCTGTTTGGACTCTTCCATACCTCAAGACCTAAGAAATAATGCATTAGGCCAAGGTCTTTCATCTCAAATTTTGAAGGAAACTTATTCTTACATTCGGTGATGAGGTTTTCTTCTCCGGTTAAGAATAAGTCATCCACATATTACCACAATATTACCGGCTCATCGTTCATAACCTTGAAGTAGAGGTTAGAATATGCTTTACTCTTGGTAAATCCTAAGCTCGTCAGAAAATTGTCTATCCTGCCATACCAAGCTCTAGGAGATTGCTTCAATCCGTATAGATCCTTCTTCAACTTGCAGACATGAGACTTCCTGTCTTCAACTTCAAATCCTTGAGGTTTCTCTATATACACTTCTTCTTTGATGACACCATTTAGGAATGTTGTCTTTACGTCCATCTGGTGTAACTTCCACTTCATCTTAGTTGCAAGGGCTATGATGGTTCTCATTGAAGTGTATCTGGCTATAGGAGCGAATGTCTGTCCATAGTCAATGCCTTCCTTTTGAGAAAATCCACAAGAGACAAATATTGCTTTATGCTTCTCAATACTTCCATCAACAACATGTTTTATTTTGAAGAGCCATTTGGAAGATACCACATCCTTGCTCTTCGGTCTGGGAACTATTTCCCATACATCGTTCTTTATTATGGATTGGTATTCTTATGTCATGGCATCTACCCATTCTTTCTTCTAAATGGCTTCTTCAAAGTAGATCACACATCAAAGCCATATAGTTGGAGAATGGATGAGGTCTCTTCAACTGTCTCGTGGTTCCTTCGGGAACACCATACTTCTCTCCATATTGAATATGCTCCCTAGCCCAAGCAGGCTTTCTCTTATGGGAGATCGTCATCTGAGGAGGTTCTTGAAATTCTACTATGTCATGATCTTCTAGAATTTCCTCATCAGGGGAAGTTACGACTTCCCTTACTGGTTCTAAAACTCTAGGAACCTCCCTCCCTGATTCTGTAGTTCTAGGAGCTACAAGTTCCTCTTCATATACTTCTTCAAGATGACATCTTCTTGATTTCTTGAGCGTTGCATCTTCATCAAAGGTCACATCTCTGATGATCTCTTACAGGGTATACTTGGAGTTGCATACCAAGTCTAAATATGAAAGATTGAGTCAACTTCAAACGAGGTCCTCTTCCCGTTCTAATGTTCGGTCATCTTTGGAGCCTTCTGCTCCTTTCAATCAATATTCATATGAGATACTCTGAATCTCAAGAGATAGCTTCTTCTTCATCTTCTTTGGTGAATGAGTGTATATGGTCATGTACATAGTCTGCTTCATGTCTCATATAATATGTTGCCTTTTGAAACCTTCACTATAGCTTTCGCAGGGTTATCAACTGTGACATGAAACAAGGTCAACAAAACAACATGCTAGAATAATATCCTTTTGATAATAATATATAAAGAAATAACACGAATAATCATCACAATAGCTCCTTTAGAGATATCATTCGTGGCTTGTCTGAAGCAACGATCAAAAGTAAGAGATACACTACGAAATGAGGTCAACACTCTTATAGTGTTGTGATTGAACATTCCTCCATGGCAACTCGGAACTAACACACGAGGTTTCTCATAGAGGAGGTGTTAGTTGTATCAGGCAAATGATTAGATTAAGCATTTACCTATATATGCTCACATGCTACCAAGTATAATACTTTACAAAGACTGCTATCTCAACTATAGTGGTTACTTGTAAAGGGGTAGTCATCAATTTGCCATGTGTGCCTTTGAATCTTATCAACTTGATTAATCAAACCTGGAGCCTTGTCCTCAAGAATGAGTGTGCTTTCTTTTCTTCCAAGTCTCCTTCACTCAAGATGATGAGTGGTTTCTTCAACCTGTCTTCTATACTAAGATAATATGCTATCTTGACAGAAGGTTGGGTTAGAGGATAAACTCTATGATCTCAACTTTTAATCCATCTAATACCTTAACTCAGATTTTGACCAAAGGTTAGAATGATGGTCATAGCTACAGCATGAAAAACGGATCAAAATAATGTCATAACAAATAGATGCATATCAGAATAATCACACCTCGGTTGCATCATTCCTCTGAATGTGTTGGATCTTGATATCCTTCTGGATATATGGCAAGAGATCCCTTCTCATGCAAATACCCTTTAAATATTAATCGTTTAAACATGTGTGAGTACATACGTCTGACGACATTTGCAGGTAGAGGCATGATCTGGTAGCAGTGGTAATGATCACCAACTCTTAAGAACTTTAAGGGTGACTGGAACTGGTACTACGGCTGCAACTACAACTGATACTGCAATTGCAATTGATACTGCAACTGGTTCTGAGACTGCAATTGATACTACAACTGGTTCTGAGACTGCAACTGCAACTACAACTTAGGGTTTTATGAGGAAACCCTAATTTTTCAAACTTCAAATTTTGAAATTATGATCCAGGGGATAGATGCACTGAGATGAGGCAAGTAAGCTGGTGCAGTCAGATTTTTTTAAATCCAACTTTTATCCCCTCAAACTTAACCAACGGATTTCTGGACTGGTGCTTCTAGTTTTCTGGTACTTTTGGTACTGTGGTACTTCTGGTACTCTGGTTTTCTGGTTTTCTAGTACTTTTTGAAAACTAGGGTTTCACTTTTTGAGAGATGTAGCCACTGAAAATTTGCGCTGAGGATGCCAAAGTGATCCTTGAGGAAGGACACATTTTTCTAGATGGTTTTGGGGTTAAAATACTTCTTCAATAAAAATCCCTAATTTGCATGTATGGAAACAATGACGTTTTTCACTTTCTCTTGTGAAAAATGCTCTCTTCAGCTTGGCTCTGATACCATGTTAAGGTTTAAGCTATTATTAGATTTCTTTGCATTTCACTAGATAACAATAGCATAAGATAGAATCACTGAGAAATACACAATCACAAGAGACACATCATTTATCCTGGGAAATCCTCATGGGGGAGAAAACCCAACAAAATTTCCTTATTATAGATAGCTAATACAATGCAAAGAGATAACTCAAACAAATACAGAAAGTCCTCTCCCAAGAATGTGCCTCTGTCTCTCTCTCTTCTCCAACTGCAGCTCTGAAACTTGCTCCTCAATGAACAAGTGAGTGTGTGTCTAAGTGAGGTTCTAGCCTCCTTATTTATACAACTCTGGCACGTGTGGAGGTGTCTTTTCACTGGTAGGGCTGAATTCTCAATCTGGGTGGTTATAACGAAATTTAATATATTCTGGGGCCGACTGCTTATTCTACATATTACAATTATGTTTTGACGAATCTGCAAAAGGGGATTTGGTCTTTTACAATAGCCAACATGATCAATCTGCAATAGGGGATTGATCTAATGAATAATATAACAATAATAATTAGAATACACTTTGCAGTTACATTATTTCAATAAGAAGTAAGGGACTCGATCCCAATTCTCGAATTCTAAAATCTAGAAAATAATTGTCATTACAACTGAGATTACATTTAGTGACTTGGAAAAAACCTTTGGGATTATTACCTTCATATTCTTAATATAGCCAATGATCTTGAGGGTTTGTGGAGCAGAGAATCCAGTGAGGGCATGAAAAAATGAGTGGTTCAATTTTAGATGGGTCAGCGGGCTCCGAGGCAGCATCGAGAAGGGAGGGCTCTTCAACAAGTGGAAATGTCACATATTCGTCGGGAACATCTTTGGAAATGGCCATAAATTTTTTTTGTTCCTTACACTTGTGGCCCGAAAAATATTTTTCATCACAATTATAGAAAATTCCCTTTAGTTGGCGTTCAACCATTTTATCCCTAGTTAATTTCTAGACCTTGAGGGGAGTGACAGGGGGGTTAGGATTAGTGGGTCGAGGGCGAGGAAAAAAAGAGGGTTTTTTTGTTCTGGGAAAAAACAACTTGTTGGGCCTCTTTAACACATTTAGTAGCTTCCAACCAGGTCTAAGGGAGGGCCATGAGAAACTGGGATCGGATTTCATCCTTTAGGCCACTAATAAAGAATTCACGGAAGAAAGCATTTGACATACCCTCGGTTCGAAATTCCAAATGATCAAAAGTAGTTATAAAGTCTTCCACTGTGCCTAACTGTTTCAACTTGTTCAAACAATCGAGAGAGTGGGTATCAGTGTCAAAGCGGTCATAGAGCTCTGTAACAAACTGGGTCTAGGAAATATAGCCCTGACGTGATTTTTTACACCATTTACACCATTTCCATCGTTTAGGATCCAGATAGAGGAAAACATAGTGAAGTTTGGCCAGCTCATTAGTAATACCATGTAGAGAAAAATAATGCTCCATTTGAGTGACCCAACCCATAAGATCGGAACCATTAAATTTATTGACCTCGACGCGGGGAAGAAGGGGGTCATGTTGAAAGGAGTTGGATTGAAAATGTAGAGAATGAGAGGAATCAACAAACCCGGGTTGGTCTGAGGAGGAAGGACCCGAAGGGTGGTTCCACAACTGGTTGAAAAAATAATAGAGAGTGTTAAATTGGTTCATGAAGTTGGCTTCCATGGTGTCAAATTTTTTCTTGACTTGGGACTCGAATTGTGCAAGGTAGGAATTGGTAGAGACAATCTCATATGTCACGTGATTGATGGAAACTTGTAGGTATTGGTTGTGAGTGGTGGCCATTTGGAGAGGGGAAGTGAGGGTAAGAAAAAATGGGTGGGTGGGACCACAAAAAAGGACTTATAAGTGATAGGTACCACGATGATTAGGGAGAGAAGGGAAATATAATGGAATAGGTGGAAAAATAGGGAAGTTGAGAAGGGTTCAAGTCCACTAAAAAAAGAATTAAAAATGAAAGGTATGACTGCGATCAGGGAGAAAAGGGGAATACAATGGGATAGGTGCAAAATAATTGTGCTAGTGGGACCACTATACTCATTTTTATTCCTACTCCTACAGATTTATACTCCGACCTGAATAATACTGCAGTGACGAAATTCCCAAATGTTTAATATGAAGAAATGTGTAGTAATTTCGTAACCAGAATGCAGAAGGAACAATTGTGTAGCAATATATCTTGTCTGTTCTCTTTTTTTTTTCCATCCCAAGGGTTAGGGTATTCAAGGTTTCTACAGACAAGGTTTTTCCTTGTGCTCTAGCTCTCTGATATACATGCGGGGTCCAACAATAGTACTCAACCCAATATCTCAAGGACCAACTAAGGAGGCTAGACCATTCCCTTAGTTGTACTACCTGACTACCCAGGTGTTAGAGAGTATCATCTCGAGTGTTGTTCTTGGTGGAATTATAGAAGTCAGATGATTGATCGGTTTATCTACGAAGGGATTTAGGAGATCTAGGTCGATCTATATACAAGTGTTGTATGATGCGCTACCACTCGAAGGGGTACCAACAAGGGTTACAAGGGTGGCCAACAGATGTGCACTTGAGTACCTCTTGTATTTCCTGCATGTATGACTCCCTGATCGTGGGTTTATGCATGTAACAACATATCTCTATAGCTTTAAGATGTCGAAATACATATCTATCATGGAAAAAAAATTAACCCTCAATTTTCTGCCGAGGAAAGTGCTCTGATACCACTTGTAAGGTACAAGGTCTATTATATTAGAAGAAAAGATAAATAATGTAGAGAATAACATTGAGGTAGCAACATAATACATAAATATTGCAGAGATAATAGTGGAACAACAAATTATATGGAACCACAACACCATAATTATACCTTTATTGATAGGAAACAATGTTCACTTGCCTCTTCGATGGGGAAACCTACAACAAAGAAGATCTCTATTACAATAATTTTCCAAGATAAAACTTCTCATAACTTCTCATACCCTCTACTCTTATCTATACTAAATCTATCTATCCAAAAGAACCATCTAGAGGAAGATCTTTCTAGAAGCGAAAGATTATATTAGGTCTTCTTACAATTGACTTATTCCTCCTTATTGCTAGGCCTTATTAATATTGACCTTTATTACATGGAAATACATTATTCTACCCACTTGAGGGGTTAGGTAGGTTAGGTCCCTAACAAAGTTAGGGAGAGGATCATAAGCTAATGAAGATACAAGTTCTCATGCCAAAGACTTGTGCCATTTTCTTTGTACAAAGCTTTATTTCATGTATAGGAAAAAGCTCATTTGTATGAGTTAGAAATTAGCAGCTTACTACATAGAAAAGAACCCTCGTTTATGCAAGGGGGTTATTTTTTGTTTATATAATTATAAAGAGAACATTTGTAATATTGAAAACTGATTTTGTATAGCAGCGAAAGCTTGATGCATAGAAATTCTCGGTTCTTCATTATTTCATTCAAGTGCGTGTTCATTTATGTATTATTTATATCTTTGTGAAAACTTGTAAAGGTAAGTCTTGCGGGATTTTTGCTAAGAACTCGTAGCAAGTTCATTTTGGTATACATGCATTTTGAGTTTATGTATAATACATTCACATTAAATGTTGCAAATAGGTCAAATTGGTCCTATATTTCCCTGAATCTGGTCAGATGTAGTTGTGAATTGACATGTAAGGATTTGTGGGTTGAATTAGTATTAGAGTTTGATCAAGTTTTTTTTGAGAACTCATTTGGTATTTTCAGATTAATTTGGTATCAAAGTTGGTTTTGACATTTATTTGCAGGTGAATGCTTACAAGAGCCAAACTCAAGCTTGGTAAGGGAAAACTTGTAAGTTATAAGTCTGAAATTAGAAAAATATTTCAATGAAATAAGATGGCTTAGGGAAAAAAAGAGGAAGATCATCCCATGACCCATGAAGAGATTAGATCTACACTTCAATCATTAAAAGAAGCAATAGATGAGTTAGAACGAAGAATTAAAAATCATGTAAGAAAATAATCTTTGGTAAAAAGAGAAGGAGGAGGTGAAGGCAATGGACCTTTTGAGCCCCCTTCTCCTTCTTAGTAATCAACATATTCTTCTTCCAATAGAAGAAAACATTGTTCTCATAGGAGGAAAAATTGTTCTAATAAATCTTCTCATTCTCATGATTTTCCTTTGTTAAAGATAGATGTAAAGTTTGATTTGCCTACTTATGATGAAGAGTTGAATGCAGAGAAGTTGGATAGTTGTGTCAATACAATTGAGGTGTATTGTAGAGTACAAAAAATAACACATGACACTTCAAATATACAGTTGGATACTCTTCGCCTGAAGGGAACATCCTTGATATGGTGGGAGAGTCAAACACAAGCTGGAATTGATGGTAAAATCATTTCTTCATGGACTGAGTTTACTATTGCATTAAGAAAAAAATTCTATCCATTGACACATACATAGATGGAAATGATCGAGTTGCAACATCTGAGACGGGGTAAAGGCCAAAATATTCAGGTATATACATAGGAATTCAAAAATAAGGAATTATCATTGGGAATTTCGTTGTGTACTCATGAAACTCTTATGAAGTTCATTGGTGGCATTCACTCATATATTCGTCACACTATTCTAATGTTCAATCCTACTAATAGTGACAAAGTATCAGTATAAGATACTCATCTTGAAGCCAGCAAAGGAAAATATGTTGTTGAGGATGATTCAGGAGAGCCACATGAATTCGAGAAGTAGTTGAAGGAAAAGGAGAAGAGAAAGAAAACAGCTACGGTGAAGAAGGATGAAGAGAATAAGCCTACATGTTCTCACTACAAGAAGAAAGGACATGATGATAATCATTGTTGGAAATTGCATCGAGAACTAAAGCCAAAGTGAGCTCATCCTAGGAAGGGTAAAAATAAGACCACAACTACAGTGAAAGAACTTGGATCAGATTATGAGGATGAAACTACGATTACAATTATGGGCATCAAAGGTACATCTTCTATTTTTGGTTCACAAGTTTCTTCTGCAAATTCTAATGTAATCCCTGATGGGAGGAAAAGAAAATAATTGTTTCGTTTATGAGTTTTCTCAAAGCACACAAATATTGATACACTTGTTGATAGTGGAGTACAAGTGAATCTTATTTCAGAGCAATTTGTTCATAATTTGGGATTGGAAACTAGGATTCATCCAAGATTGTATCCTTTGGGTTGGATTTGTGATAATGCTCAGGTATAGGTAAATAAGAAATGCAAGTTACGGTTTGCGATCACATCCAATTTCATTGATGAGGTAGAGTTAGATGTTGTTTCACTTGATAGTTGTGAGATGGTTTTGGGAGGTCCATACTTGAATGACAGGAAGGCTATTTTCTACAGGGAACAAAATAAATATCATCTTTTCAAGGATGGGATTGAGTTCATTGTGAGAGCTCATCAGATAAAACCGAATTTCATAGTTGTCACTATAGGGAACATGCTAGTTAATGATAGTACCCAGGATCCATATTTATAGCCTATGGTTGAAAGAAGAAAAGGTCCTTTTGTTGATGTTGTCCCTTTTAAGAAGGAAAAATATGTTGATAATTCATTCTCTTTTGCATATGTATATTCAGTTTTGTTGTTAAGTTTATTACTAGTCAGTGAAGAATGGTTAGCTACTACAATAATGAAAGATGAAGTTTGTGAATTCAATGGAATGGTTAACTTGTTCAACGATATTGCTTCAATATTCATTATGGTTTTGATGAGTCAGGTGATCGTTATCCAATAAGAAAGTATGAAGGATACTGGACAAGTGAGGCGAAAATCATTCTCACTTTATTTCTGAATAATAAATACTTTTTGGCGGAACGAAAGTCCTTCAGTGGGAGATGTGATCTAGGAGGATATGGAATGATCATAGAGGTCCTATGGTATCCAAAAAGATCAAAATTTGACCATCTCAAATGACCGAGAAAACAACATCAATTTGAATAACTCATCACTAGCTTTCCAACGACACAAATGGTGCCTCAAACAGAGCTCGTATGAAAAAGATATGGCTGGTCAAAGTATAGGAAAATAAGAAGGTGACACGTGGCACCACTGCATGGGTGACACGTAGCACCTAGTTGGAATTTTTAAATTTGGTAGCATCGACAGTCATTCTCCAATGAGAGGCCATATGGGCCACCCTAAGGCTAGCCAGGGAGGTTTGGAGAATCAACCAGTACTGTGAGGTATTGACAAAAGCCAGGGGGAATGTACAACCTCTGTGAGTCAAACCAAAAGTCAGGATGAACGAGATGTTATGTGATTATAATGTAAAATTCAGTGGGAATGTACAACCTCTATGAGCATAGATAGTCTAGTGAAAAATTCAAGGGGAACGTACAACCTCTATGAGCATAGACAAACTAATGCAAAAGTCAGGGGGAACATACAACCTCAGTGAGCCTAGTCAAACCTTGTGAGCCATGAGCAAAAGTCAAGGAATCTAGCAAAAGTTTAGGTTGAATATAAAATTCCTATGCGCCAGAAACAAACGATATTCCTAATATTGCAAATGATATAAATGTATTGATCTAGTGAGTTGGCACGTGTAACATTATCCACCATGTAGAGAATTTCGAATTTCCTTGTAAAGAGTTGAGTTGTAACTGAAGTCTTAAGTTTAGTTCTATTTTCGAACTAAAGTGTAAAGCTGAGTTGTAACTGAAGTCTTAAGTTTAGTTTTATTTTTGAACTAAAGTGTAATGCTGGGTTGTAACTGAAGTCTTAAGTCTAGTTCTATTTTTGAACTAAAGTGTAGTGTTGAGTTGTAATTGAAGTCTCAAGTCTAGTTATATTTTCGAACTAAAGTATACCAGTCTCAAGTCTAGTTCTATTTTCGAACTAAAGTGTAAAGGTTAGTTGAAACTGAAGTCTCGAGTCTAGTTCTATTTTCGAACTAAAGTATACCAGTCTCAAGTCTAGTTCTAAGTTCGAACTAAAGTATGAAGCTGAGTTATGATTAACTCATGCAAACAAGTTACTATTTCGAGTCTCTCCTCTTCTCCTCTTCAACCTATATAAGTAGAGGCCAACCCCTCTCTTCAACACAATTTTAATATGCAGGTGAAGGGTGAAGCAATAGAGGCACATATCAGTGATAAAGAGGTAGCATACCAAAACAACATATCAGTGTTGTATATCAACAATAGAGGCAACATATCATAGGTGTATTTCAGCAAGGTATTTTAGGTCTTTGTCAGGTCAGAGTCATCTTGGCAAGCTATTTAAGAGCAGATCATTCATGCTGGATATTTGTAAGTGATCTTACATTATTAATGCAATAAAGGAATATCGTTTGCTGGGGGGTTTCTCCCTATACTGGGTTTCCCCAAGGTATATGTGTTGTTGATGTGCATGCTTACTCATCTACATAGTTTTTACTAATCGATTATGATTTGGTGTTGTTGAAGTGTATTAATATGGAATTAAAGTGTTGAAGAAAATAAAAGAATTAATCCACATAAGAAATCAATCTCATAATTTAACATGGTATCAGAGCTTAGGGTGTGTTAAACGTGTTGAAGTGTAGCAGCAGGTACACATAGATCCAAGCTAGATTGATTAAGTTTACAGTTTGAAGTCCATGGAATCCTCCATTTCAGTCAGGGTCGAGGATAGGATCGAAGGAGCTACCAACTTCAATGTGTGGAAACTCTGGATAACAAATATCTTGCAGGAGTATGATCTTGAGCAGTATGTGACCACAATGGTGGAGGAACCCACGAATAATGCAGGAAGAGCAACCTTTAGGAAGAGACAATAAAAGGCCAAGTGAATCATCTTTGACTCAGTCAAAGAAAATATAATGCCTGCAATGACTTCGTTAATGATTTGCAAGGACTGTATGGATACCTTGGTGAATCTGTATGAGAAACAAGATCCAAGTCAAAAGAGGACACTTAAGCACAAGCTTAAGTATTGTAAGATGGATAAAGGTGAATCAGTGGCATCTTTCTGTTCCAAGATAGCCCAGATCAGAGATCAACTTTTGGTCATAGGGGTGACAGTGGATGATGATGATTTAGTGCAGGCCATTTTTTATGGTCTTCCTTCTTCATGGGATACCTTCTTATCGAGTGTAAGTGGGAGAGATATTCAACCCATGTTTGAGAGGTTATGGAATGATTTCCTCTAGGAGGAGAGTCTCACAGCTACCCAAAACGAGCCAACGAAAGAAGAGCACTCAGATTTAGCATCAAGATTTAAGGGAAAGAAGAAAGGCACTTTCCAGAAAGGCTCTCAGAGTAATCCAAACACCAAATGTACATTAAAAGGAAAGAATATTTTTGCATCTAAGATTAAATGATTTAGTTGTAATAAGTTGGGTCATTTTGCTAAAGATTGTTGGTTTAGGAAGAAATATCCAAGGAAAGGGAAACATCATTCCTCAATTGCTGAGGATGATGAATCCAAAAGAAATCAGAAAATTCCTTCTAATGAGAAAGAAAATAGAAAAGAATATTACTTGGTTTCTGCCTTATCCAGTTCAGTTTTCACGGGGCCGAAAACTTGGTTAGTAGATAGTGGTGCATCAAATCACATGACAGGGTACAAGGAGATCCTCTCAGATTTCGAAACAAAATATTTTGCAGAGCATGTTGAGCTTGAGGATGACAAATGTTACAATATAGAGAGAGTAGGCTCTATCTCCTTCAGATTGGAATATGGGGCTAGACTTCATATTGATGAAGTATTATATGTTCCAGGGCTTAAGAAAAATCTACTATCAGTTGCAACCCTTGAGGACAAGGGATATTGGGTGATCTTCAAGGATAGGAAGGCACTACTATGGGCTAAAGGTAGCCACTTAATTTCAACAGAACCCATTGGAACTCGCAGTGGAGGATTGTACATCATGTCAGGACAGTCAGTTCAGGCATTGGCTCATGATGTGACTAGCTCCAATGTGTTGTGGCACAAAAGACTTGGACATATTCATTACAAATCTCTTCCAGATCTACAAAACATGGTATGTGGCATGCCCTCTATTTCTCTTAGTAAAAATGAAATTTGTAAGGGATGCATGCTAGGTAAAAATATAAAGAAAGCATTTCCTAGTAGTGACAATAAAGATTAGGGCATCTTAGATCTGGTTCATTCTAATGTATGTGGTCCCATGCCATCTCCCTCACTCAGTGGTTGTTTGTATTATGTCATTTTTATTGATGATTACTCAAGAAAATGTTGAATATATTTCCTTAAAGCTAAAAGTGACACGTTTGATAAATTCAAAGAGTATAAAGCCTTTATTGAAAAGCATATGGGGAAACACATCAAAATTCTTATAACAGACAATGGAGGAGAGTTTGAATCTCTCCACTTTGAGTATTTCTGCAAATCAATAGGAATGAAGAGACAGCTGACTGTTCCATATAACCCTCAACAAAATGGAGTTTCTAAGAGGAAAAATAGGACAATTTGTGAGGAGAGAAAGCAATGATGTTTGACCAGGATCTGCCAAACTCTTTATGGGCAGAAGATACCTCCACTACTGTGTATATTGAGAACAAGTGTCCACATGCTATATTGAAGGCTAAGACTCCTGAAGAGGTCTTCTTAGGGATCAAACCTAAAGTAGGGAATCTAAGGATATTTGGGTGTCCTCTGATACCATATGTTAAGAACCAAACATCAATATAGCATGTAAAAACCTCAGGAAAAGTACTCAACG
>ML798486.1:15474-48667 GCA_009831015.1 Picea engelmannii | reverse complement strand
GCATAAGAAATCAAGCTCATAATTTAACAGGCAGTTGAATGGGGAAGGTCGTGATGACAAGTGGTCCAATGACATGTTTACATGTAGTGCACATGTGGATGAATTTCATTATGAGAAGTGGCATTAATAATTTTTTGACACGTGCCATGGTTTAACCAATGAGAGGTTTCTACATGATAGCTTCTCATTGGCTAGTTATGGATGGGTTTGTTAAAAGTTTCGATGGAGTTGAAGGGAATCGAACTTGAAACTCTCACGTGACAATTCAATTCTTTACCAAAGCACCATCATATGTGACCTCTCATATACATGACATATAATATTAAATAAGTGGGTTACATGTTATTCATACATGCAAGGGGACCAAGCCCCTATATTCGCGTGCGGGGATCCACCATTTTGGAAACCATATATTGTATCCATTCCTATATTCACACGGGGGTTTAATAATATATGCCACGAATTACAATAAATGTTCATGTGGATTTTATATGTGTGTGTGTGTGTGTGTGTGTTAACCAACACCATTTTTCATGGGGGGTCATGATCATGTGGCTATTTATGATATGAGTTGCTAAAACCACCAATTTAATATGCCACGAATATGGGTTTTTCTATATAGTTTATGATTTTAATATATATGATATATATTAACCAAAAACATAATTATTGGTTTTATATATAGTGTATTGTTAAAATAACATAACTATTTTTAAATGAGTTTTGTTATGTAATTAAGATTGGTTATAACTACAAGATGCCCTTTTGGGCTACAAAAAGGAGTTCCCTCACCATTGTATGGAAAATGATAAGACGCAAGTTCTCATGACTTGTGTTATTTCTCTTTTATATAAAGCCTATGAATATAAAATCTCGTTTGTATAAGATTAAGAGAGGGACACAACAAATTTTTGTGTCAAAACGATTATGTGCTATTCCTTTTGTACAGAGCTTTATGTGTATAAAAAAATCATTTGTATAAGTTAGGGAGAGGATCACAAGCTCATGAAGATACAAGTTCTCATGCGAAATACTTCTACCATTTCATTTGTATAGAGCCTTATTTCATGTTTAGGAAAAAACTCATTTGTATGAGTTAGAAATAAGTGGATTACTACATAGAAAAGAACCCACATTTATGCAAGGGTGTTATTTTTCGTTTATATAATTATAAAGAGAACTTTTGTAATATTGGAAAATGCTTTTGTATTGATATTTTGAATATGAACAAAGCTCGTGTGTACACGTTCACATCGGAAGCTTGATGCATAGAAATTATTGGTTCATGATTATTTCATTCAAGTGGGTTTTCATTTATGTATTATTTATATCTTTGTGAAAGCTTGTAAAGATAAGTATTGCAGGATTTTTTCCAAGAAATCAAAGCAAGTTCGTTTTGGTAATGAGTTAATTTAAAGGCATTTTGAGTTTATGGATAAGACATTCACATGACATGTTGCAAATAGGTCAAATTGGTCCTTTATTTTCCCGAATATGGTCAGATGTGGTTGTGAATTGACATATAAGGATTCATGGGATGAATTAGTATCAAACTTTCATCAAGTTATTTTTCAGAAATCCTTTGGTATTTTCATATCAGGTTGGTATCAGAGATGGTTTTGATGTTTATTTGCAAGTGAATGATTACAAGAGACAACTTGAAGCTTGGTAAATGAAAACTTACAAGTTATAAGTCCGAAATTGGAAAATGATTTAGACGACATAAGATGGCTTTGGAAAAAGAAGAGTAAGATCATCCCATGACACATGAAGAGATCAGAGCTACGCTTCGATCATTAAAAGAAGAAATAGATGAATTAGAATGGAGAATTCAAAATCATGTAAGTGAAGAATCTTTTGTAAAAGGAGAAGGACGATGTGAAGGCAATGGACCTTTTGAGCCCCCTTCTCCTTCTTTGTCATCGTCATCTTCTTCTTTTGATGGAAGAAAACATTCTTCTCATAGGAGGATAAAACCTACTAAGAAGTCTCCTCGTTCTCATGAATTTCCTTTGTTATAGCTAGATATAAAGTTTGATTTTCCTACTTATGATGGAGAGTTGAATGCAGAGAAGTTGGATAATTTGGTCAAGAATATTGAGGTGTATTGTAGCGTATAGAAAATCACACAAGACGCTTCAAATATACAGTTGGCTACTCTTTTCCCGAGTGGAACAACCTTGATATGGTGGGAGAGTAAGACACAAGATGATCATATTCAACATGGTAAAATAATTTCTTCATGCATTGAGTTTACTTATACATTAAGAAAACATTTCTATCCACTGGAACATACACAGACGACAATGATCGAGTGGAAGCATCTTAGATAGGGTAAAGGCCAAAATATTTAGGCATATACACATAAATTCAAAAAGAAGGAATTATACCAGGGAATTCCGTTGTATACTCATGGAACTCTTCTGAAGTACATTGGTGACATGGACTCATATCTTTGTCACACTATTCTAATGTTCTATTCTACTAATATTGACGAAGTATCAATACAAGATACTCATATTGAAGCCAAAAAAGGAAAATATATTGTTGAGGATGAGTCAGATGAGACATGTGAATTTGACAAGTAGTTGAAGGAAAAGGGGAATAGAAAGAAGACAACTATAGTGAAGAATGAAGAGAATAAGCCTGCATGTTCTCACTGCAAGAAGAAAGGACATGATGAGAATCATTGTTGGAATTTGCATCCAGAACTAAAGCCAAAGTGGGATTAGCCAAGGAAGGGTAAAAGGAAGACAATAGCTACAGTGTAGGAACTTGGATCAGATTCTGAGGATGAACCTACGATTACATCTATGGGCATCAAAGGTAAATATTCTTTTGTTGGTTCATAGGTTTCTTTTGAAAATTCTAGTGTAATCCCCAATGGAAGGAACATAAAATAATCGTTTCATTTATAGGTTGTCTCAAAGCACACAAAGATTGATACACTTGTTAATAGTGGATCACAAGTGAATCTTATTTCAGAGCAAGTTGTTCAAAAGTTGGGATTGGAAACTAGGCATCATCCAAGACTGTATCCTTTGGGTTGGATTTGTGATAATGGTCAGGTACATGTAACTAAAAAAAKCAAGTTACRGTTCACGATCTCATCTAGTTACATTGATGAGGTACCACTTGAMAATTGGGGGATGGTTTTGGGAAGTCCATACTTGTATGATAGGAAGGCTATTTTCTATAGGGAACATAATAAATATCATATTTTCAAGGATGRGATTGAGTTCATTGTTGTTAATTTTTAAGCTATTATTAGGTTTCTTTTCATTTCACTAGATAACCATAACATAGATAGGATCATTGAGAAATACACAATCACAAGAGACACATCATTTATCCTGGGAAACCCTCATGGGGGAGMAAACCCAGCAAAARATTCCTTAATATAGATAGCCAATACAATGCCAAGAGATAACTCAAACAAATACAAAATTTCCTCTCCCAAGAATGCACCTCTCTCTCTCTTCTTTCTTCTCCAATTGCAGCTCCGAACTTGTGCTCTGATGAACAAGTGAGTGTGTGTCCAAATGAGGCACTAGCCTCTTTATTTATACAATCTAGCACGTGTGGACGGAGGTGTCTTTTCACTGGCAGGGACGACTTCTTATTCTGGGTGGTTATAACCACCTTTAATATATTTTGGGGCCGACTTCTTATTTTTCCTATTACAATTAGGGTTTGACCAATCCACAAAAGGGGATTTGGTAATTTACAGTACCCGACATGATCAATCCGCAAAAGGGGATTGATCTAATGAATAATACATCAATAATAATTAGAATACTCTTTGCAGTTAAAATATTTCAATACTCACCCTTAACAAGAAGGGTATTCTACAACAACATCAGGCAAGAGAGAGGACAACATCATCAACAACATCTTGGAACACTGATTGGCGTATCTATAAATCATCGAAAGTTTTTCTCATCATCCACATCATCATTCAAAACAGAGAGTTGGAATGATATCATTATCTACATCAACATGGATTAGTATGAAACTAATACATCATCATAACATCACGAGGCTGGCACATCATCACAACAATTAAGCTGGCAACACCACACAACAATTAAGCTGGAATCACAACACAACAATTAAGCTCGCAATTCCACACAACAATTAAGCTGGAATCTCAGCACAACAATTAAGATGGAAGCACCACACAACAATTAATATGGAAAACACAACAATTAAGTTGGAAACACCACACAACAATTAAGCTGGAATCTCAACACAACAATTGAGTTGGAAACACCACACAAAAATTAAGTTGGAATCTCAATACAACAATTAAGCTGGAAACACCACACAACAATTAAGTTGGAATCTCAACACAACAATTAAGCCAAAATATCATCAGCACGAGGCTGGAATCACAACACTAGGCTAGAAACTCAACACAACAGTTAAGATGGAATATCATCAGCACGAGGCTGGCATCACAACACTAGGATGGAAACTCAACACAACACTACTCCCACTTTCGAGGGAGGTCCTTTCGGACTATACCAAGATTATCTCAAAAGTGCTCAAACTTTACATGAGATAGAGGTTTGGTCAACACATCAACAGCATCTTCATTCATGCTAACATATTGGAGCTTTATGGCTCTTCTCTGCACCATGTCACGGATGTAATGATATCAGATCTCTATGTGTTTTGAATTGTTATGGAACACATGGTTCTCTGTCATCTTTATACAGCTCTGGTTATCACATAGGATTGTGGTTGCTTCCATCTCTAGGTCGAATAGACCAGTCAACAACTTACGAAGCCATATGGCTTCACAACTGGCAGAACACACAACAATGTATTATGCTTCCGTTGTACTGAGAGAAATGTTTGATTGCTTCCTACTCTGCCATGAGATCATGGTTGATCCCAAACTGAAACAACATCCTGAAGTGCTCTTCCTGTTAGAGACACTTCTAGCCCAATCTGAATCAGTGTACCCACTCAGTCTGAAGTCATGATCTCCATCATAGATGAGACCACAATCTAATGTACCCTTAAGGTACCTCATCACATGTTTTGTAGC
The DNA here is from genome assembly GCA_009831015.1 of Picea engelmannii. Classification (NCBI taxonomy): domain Eukaryota; kingdom Viridiplantae; phylum Streptophyta; class Pinopsida; order Pinales; family Pinaceae; genus Picea; species Picea engelmannii. The sequence goes on along the minus strand of ML798486.1, from coordinate 43,611 downwards.
AATTAGGTAAACATGTTTGGGTTCTACCAGAAACTGACTCAAGGTGTTCACGGAAAAACAAATATATGGTCTTGTGTTCGTCAGATACATCAATGATCCAATGATATGTCTATACAGCGTGGCATCAATCAAGTTTGACGAAGTGTCGACCAGAAGCTTCAGCTTCATTTCCATGGGTGTATCCATGGAATTGCACTCCAACATATCAAATCTCTTCAGGATTTCAACTACATACTTCCCTTGGTTAAGGAAGATTCTCTATGGGATCTGCCATACCTCAAGACCTAATAAATAATGCATTAGGCCAAGGTATTTCATCTCAAATTCTTCAATGAGCTTCTTTTTACATTCGGTGATGAGCTTTCCTTCTACAGTTAAGAATAATTCATCCACATACATCATCTATATTATCGACTCATCATTCATAACCTTGAATTAGAGGTTAGAATCAACTTTAATCTTGGTAAAGCCCAAGCTCGTAAAAAATTGTCTATCCTTCCATACCAAGCTCTAGGAGCTTGCTTCAACTCGTACAGATCCTTTTTCAACTTGCAGAAATGAGTCTTCCTGTCTTCAACTTCAAATCCTTGAGGTTGTTCTATATACACTTCTTCTTCGATGACACCATTTAGGAAAGTTGTCTTTACGTCCATTTGGTGTAACTTACACTTCATCTTAGCTGCAAGGGCTATGATGGTTCTGATCGAAGTGTATCTGGCTACATGAGTGAATGTCTATTCATAGTCAATGCCTTCCTTTTGAGAAAATCCATGAGTGACAAACCTTGCTTTATACTTGTTAATACTTCCATCAACAACATGTTTTATTTTGAAAATAAATTTGGAAGATACCACTTCCTTGCTCTTCGGTCTGAGAACTATTTCCCATACATCATTATTTATATGGATTAGTATTCTTATGTCATGGCATCTTCCCATTATTTCTTCTGAATGGCTTCTTCAAAGCAGGTAGGCTTCTTCTCTAGGAGATCACACATCAAAGCCATATAATTGGAGAATGGCTTAGGTCTCTTCACATGTCTCGTGGTTCCTTTGGGAACACCATACTTCTCTCCATATTGAATAAGCTCCCTAGCCCAAGCAATATTTATCTTATGGGAGATCGTCATTTGAGGAGGTTCTTGAAATTCTACTATGTCATGACCTTCTAGAATTTCCTCATCAGGAGAAGCTATGACTTCCCTCACTGGTTCTGCAACTCTGGGAACCTCCCTAACTGATTCTGCAACTCTGGGAGCTACAAGTTCCTCTTCATATACTTCTTCAAGATGGAATCTTCTTGATTTCTTGAGTGTTGCATCATCATGAAAGGTCACATCCCTGTTGATCTCAATGTGATGGTGACCTGGTATATAAACCATGAAGGCCTTGGATACCTCACAGTATCCCACAAATATTCCCTTCTTTCCTGAAGGGTCTAGCTTCTTTCTTTTCTCTTTCGGAATATGTACAAATACTGGGCAACCAAATATTTTTAGATGGCTTACTTCTGGCTTCTTTCCGGAGAACATCTCTTCAGGGGTCTTGAACCCAAGTGAACTATGGGATAATCAATTTTGTGCATATACTATTGTTTTTGTTGCTTCTTCCCATAAGCACATTGGAAGATCTTGATCATGGATCCTGGTCTTCATTGCTTCCATTATAGTTATATTCTTTCTTTCTACCACACTGTTTTGTTGGGGATTGTAAGGAGTGGTGGGCTCCCTCTTAATCCCAACATCTTTGCAATAGTTTACAAACTCTTTTTAGGTGTATTCTCCTCCATTATCTGACATAAGTATATTGATCTTTCTTTCAGAAAGATTCTCTATCAAGGCATTGAATTCCTTGAATTTACTGAACACTTCATATTTTGATTTCAAAACGTAAACCTAGGTCTTACGAGAATAATCATCAATAAAAGATACATAGTATACATACCCACTGATAGAGGATGATGGAATTGGGCCACACACATTTGAGTGAATGAGTTCTAGGACTCCTGCTTTACTGTCTCTCTTCAAAAAAGGGTTTTTGATGTTCTTCCCTTGTGCACACCCATTGCACACACCTTCATGTTCAACCTTGAGTTCTGGTAGACCTGTGACTGCCTTGCATACATACGGTAATGCCTTGTAGTTGATGTGTGCTAATATTTTATGCCAAAGTTCACATGGATTCTCAATGGCATGGGTCATGGCTGCTTTTGAGTGACCCTTTAGCTTATACAAACCACCTTCTTATTTTCCAATGACAATTGCTTCTTTCATGGTTTTACCCTTAGCCCACATAAGAACTTCTCCATCTATAAAGGCAATTCTGAAGCCTTTCTTTTCTAAAGATGATATGGAGAGTGGTTCTTTGTCAAACCTGGTACATAGAGTACATCCTTCATCTTCATTGGAGTCCCTAAATTAAGCTTGTAGTTTGATTCTCCCACTCCCTTGATAGGGTATTGATAATCATCTCCAAGTGTAACTTTCTGAGAAAACTTGTTTTTTGAAAGGAAAGAGAGAATATCTCTTTGACCTGTCATGTGCTTGGAAGCACCACTATCAATGAGCCAAGTGTCCTCTCCAAGTGATACTGATCCTGAGAGGGCCAAGATTAAGACATAGTCTTCAATGCGTTCTCTTATCATCTTTGCGGGTGGCTCTTCATCTTCAACTGCATGGGCATGGTGCCTCTTATTTTTCCTCTTGTATTCTTCTTTCCTAGCTAGACAATGTCTTGCAATATGTCCCATCTTGTCAAAATGGTAGCATTGGCAAGATGAGAAGTCTCTTTCTTTTCTTTTTCCTTTCTTCTGGAACCTCTTAGGTTGAGATTCTTTATGCATGAATTTTTTTTGGGGGTGAGACTCTTTATGGGTTTCTTTCTGGAAGTAAGACTTATTTCTTCCTCCTTTAGTGTGAGTAGCTAGGGCTTGATCTTCATCTCTTGATAGTAAAGCTTCTCAGTTAGCTACTATTTTTCCTTCATGAATACATTCTTCCAAAAGACTATCAAATTTTAGTTTCTCCGTTCTAGCACAAATAGTTTGGATGAATGCATCCCAAGGTCTTGTGAGACCATTAAGGGCTGTCATTATGAGTTCATCTTCGTCTATGGTATCTCCAATTGCTTCTAGCTGTTCTTTGAATTCTGATATTCTAGAGAAATATTCTTGGATTGATTCTCCTTTCTACATCCTTGTATTCTTGAGTTGAGTTCTTAGATTCATCTTTCGGTTTATGTTCTTTCCTTCATATAATCTGGTTAGGGCATCAAACATTTCTTTTGGAGTCTTCTTTGAAGACACTTGAGGAATCAAGTGATCTTTGATAGAATCTACAATGATTCCCTTAGCCCTAATTGTGTCCTTTTGGTGCTTTGCTTTCTCTACAGCAATGACGGGTTCTAGTACTTCTTCTTTGACGAATCTTGTTAGGTCATTCTCTTCAAGAATGAGTCCAATCCTATACTTCCAGGCACGAAAATATTCCACACCTTCTAGCTTGTCAACAAGCTTAGTGCTTGCAGACATCTTTTACCTGGAGCTAGGAAAATGACCAAAAAATGAAAATGCTCAGAATTGAATTTTGAACTTACCAGAAGGTGCGCTTGGCTGAGGCGAGTAGCCTGGTGTGGTTAGATTTCAGAAAATCCAACTTTTACCCCTTCTGGTACTCTAGTTTTCTGGTACTTTATGAAAACTAGGGTTTCACTTTCCAGGAGATCTAGCCACTGAAATGTTACGTTGAGGATGCCAAAGTGATCCTTGAGGAAGGGCACACTTTTCTAGATGGTTTTGGGGTTGAAATACTTCTTCAATAAAAAGCCCTAATTTGCATGTATGGCAACAGTGACGTTTTTCACTTTCTCTTGTGAGAGATGCTCTCTTCAGCTTAGCTCTGATACCATGTTAAGGTTTAAACAATTAATAGGTTTCTTTTCATTTCACTAGATAACCATAGCATAGATAGGATCACTGAGAAATACACAATCACAAGAGACACATCATTTATCCTAGGAAACCTTCATGGGGGAGAAAACCCAGCAAAAAATTCCTTAATATAGATAGCCAATACAATGCCAAGAGATAACTCAAACAAATACAGCAAGTCCTCTCCCAAGAATGTGCCTCTCTCTCTCTTCTTTCTTCTCCAACCGCAGCTCTGAACTTGTGCTTTGATGAACAAGTGAGTGTGTGTCCAAATGAGGTGCTAGCCTCTTTATTTATACAATCTGGCACATGTGGACGGAGGTGTCTTTTCACTGGCAGGGCCAACTTCTTATTCTAGGTGGTTATAACCACCGTTAATATATTTTGGGGCCGACTTCTTATTCTGCCTTTTACAATTAGGGTTTGACCAATCTACAAAAGGGGATTTGGTCATTTACAATACCCGACATGATCAATCTGTAAAAGGGGATTGATATAATGAATAATACATCAATAATAATTAGAATAATCTTTGTCATTACAATATTTCAACAATTGTGAGAGCTCGTCAGATAAAAATGAATTCGACAGTTGTCATTACAGGGAACATGTTAGTTAATGTTAGTATGCATGATCCATATTTATAGCCTATGGTTGAAAGAAGAACATGTCCTTTGGTTGATGTTTTCCTTGTTAAGAAGTTAAAATATGTTGATAGTTCATTCTCTTTCGCATATTTGTATATTCATTTTTGTTGTTAAGTTTATTACTAGTCAATGGAGCATGGTTAGCGACTGCAACAATGAAAGATGGAATTTGTGGATTCAAGGGAATGGTTAACGTGGTCAATAGTATTGCTTCAATCTTCATTATGGTTGTGATGATTCAGGTGCTCTTTATCCAAGAAGGAAGGATGAAGGATATTGGACAAGTCAAGTGAAAAGCATTCTCACTTTATTTCTGAATAATCCATACTTTTAGAGGACCAAAAGTCCTTCAGTGGGGAGGTGTGATCTAGGAGGATCTAAGGAATGCTCACATAGGTACAAGAGGATTTGAAATGCTCATAGAGGTCCTAGGAGATCCAAAAAAGTCAAAATTGGCCCGTCTCAAATGGACGAGAAAACAACATCAATGTGTAGAGCTTGTCACCAACTTTCCAATGGCACCTCAAACAGAGCTCATATGCAAAATATATGGTTGGTAAAGGTACAGGTAAATAAGGAGGTGACACATTGCACCATTGTAAGGGTGTCACGTGGCACCTAGTTGGCATATGAATGGGGAAGGTCGTGATGACAAGTGGTCCAATGGCGTGTTAACACATAGTGTATAGTTGGATGAATTGCATGATGAAAAGTGGCATTAATCATTGTTTGACACATGGCAAGGTTTAACCAATGAGAGGTTTCCATTTGGCATCCTCCCATTGGTCAGTTATGGATGTGTTTGTTAAAATTTTGGTTGGATTGAAAGGGAATCAAACCTGAGCCAATCACATAATAGTTAAATGCTTTACCAATGCACCATCATATGTGACATATCATATACATGACATATAATAGTTAATAAGTGGGTTACATGTTATAATGAGCGAGAAAAGGACCGATTGCTTAGCCCTCGACCCAAGATTTCATACATGCAAGGGGACCAAGCCCCTAGATTCACACGCGGGGATCCACCATTTTGGAAACCATATGTTATATCCATTCCTATATTCGTGCGGCGGTTCAATAATATATGCCACGAATTACAACAAATGTTCACGTGAAGTTTTTATATATAGTATATATATGTTAACCAACATCATTGTTCACAGCGGGTCACGATCATGTGGCTATTTATGATATGAGTTGCTAAAACCACCAATTTAATATGCCACGAATATGGGTTGTTTTTCTATATATCTTATGATTTTAATATATATGCTATATATTAACCAAAAGCATAATTATTGGTTTTATATATAGTGTATTGTTAAAAGAACATAACTATTTTTAAATGAGTTTTGTTATGGAATTAAGATTGCTTGTAACTACAAGATTCCCTTTTGGGCAATAAAAAGGACTGGCCTTACCATTTTATGGACAATCATAAGACACAAGGTCTCATGACTTGTGTTATTTCTGTTTTATACGTAGCCTATGAATATAAAAGCTCATTTGTATAGGATTAAGAGAAGGAGACAGTAATTTTTTGTGTCAAAAATATTTTTTTCTATTCCTTTTGTACAAAGCTTCTTGTGTATAAAAAACACATTTTTATAATTTAGGGAGAGGATCACAAGCTCATGAAGATACAATTTCTCATGCCAAAGACTTGTGCCATTTTCTTTGTACAGAGCTTTATTTCATGTATAGGAAAAAGCTCATTTGTATGAGTTAGAAATTAGTGGCTTACTACATAGAAAAGAACCCACGTTTATGCAAGGGGGTATTTTTTGTTTATATAATTATTAAGAGAACTTTTGTAATATTGGAAAATTCTTTTGTATAGATATTTTGAATTTGAACAAAGCTTGTTTGTACAAGTTCGCAATGGAAGCTTGATGCATAGAAATTCCTGGTTCTTGATTATTTCATTCAAGTGGGTTTTTGTTTATGTATTATTTATATCTTTGTGAAAGGTTATAAAGATAAGTCTTGTGGTATTTTTGCCAAGAACTCAATGCAAGTTCGTTTTGGTAATATGAGTTAATTACATGAATTTTTAGTTTATGGGTAAGACATTCACATGACATGTTGCAAATAGGTCAAATGGTCCTTTATTTTCCTGAATCTGGTTGGATATGGTTGCGAATTAACATCGAAGCATTCTTGGTCTGAATTAGTACCCGAGTTTGATCAAGTTGTTTTTGAGAACTCATTTGGTATTTTCCGATCAAGCAAACGTTTCAAGAGTACAATGATGCACACATAACTCCTTATCTCAACCATAATCAACCATAGATTCTGTAGAAGATACCTCTTGAGCCAATTATGAAACAATTGTTTCCTCGTAATATATTCGACAACCTTCATCATTGTCATATGTTGGTTTTCAAGTCCAAGAAATGGCTGCTGAAAATTCCCAGACAAAGTTGTTTGTGTTTGACCATCAACATTGCTTTCTTCATATTTAACCAGATCTTTATGAGAAATTAGAAAATCAGATTCATCATAACAAAAAATAATTGAAACATCTGAAATAATGGAAAATGTATCCAAAGCCTTGTTATAATTAATTTCATCATTAATGTAATACCCAACATCATCTTTCTGGATAATAGAATTAGAATAAGACTCATATGTAACTAAATCGTCGTCCACTTCTTCAACGGAAATATCCCTTTCATTTTTACTACTAGAAGAACTAATAATTGAATGTTGAATACAAGATCCAGATTATTCAAAACAGTGTTCAAAAAGTAGGTCAGTTGAAAAATATTTCTTGCAATGATTATGAAAGGAAACATGAAAATCTTTTAAAAAAGATATAATAGAAGGTGATAAGGATCTGAACCATTCATGTGCCTCTCCCTCTAGTGAGTACGTGAACATTTTCATTAATACATCCTCATTATGTATACCCAACTAATGCATGACTTCATGGAATTCAAGCAAATGACTGCATGGTTATCTTCTCTATCTTCTCTAATTATGGGAAAGTAATCACCCCACTCATCTATAGTAGGAACACCATTTGGAAAACTAGGAACAACAGAGAAATTAAGAGGAGAAAACCTCTGAGCAATATGGCTTCCATCTGAAAATATGACTTCTTGAAACTGTGGAGTCATCATTGGATTCTTTAAACATGGAGTCGTCGAAGGAATTATTTTCTTTCTGAATGTGTCTGGATTTTATTCACCATCAAAAACCATATTTGATCGTTGTCGTTACCCTAGGGAAATATTACTTCGTTACTCTGTTCCCCGACAAAAACACCAGAAGATGTTGGTCCCAAGGTCTGCGCCTGACTGCTAAAGGGAAGAGCTAGGCCACCTCAAGTGTTGGAATGGTTGGTTTTTATGAATTAATTTTGTTGGTCAGCTGACAGATAGGTTTCCAAGGATAGGGATCTAGTTGAAGTGTACAACAATATCACTATAAGGATTTCCTTAGTTGGTGGCATGAATTTTGGTGAGCAGATAAAGATATGAAGAATAAAACAAATGAATTACAAACAAACATTCAGTTTGTTACGTGTTGTACGAAATTTCAGACTTGAAATAATATTTTAAATCCAAAACATGTACATGGACACAAATCATCCAAACAGGTTGTATTACAATAAATCATTCACTGAAACACTAGTTGAGATCAGGTTGCATGACAATAAACAATTCATTGAGACAATACTTGAAAGGAAAAGAAACAACACTTTGCATTCATTTCAATTTTCATATAGATAAGATAATAAGACACACAAGATTTGAGAAAACATAGTCTGCCACCAAAAATTATATTCCCCAGGTGGGAAACTTAACAGTTTTATGCTTCAAGGCCTAACCAAATCCTTATGCTTGATCCCTCCAAAAACTGAACCCTTTTACACTCAAAGATCCATCTATTTATCCCCATCAAGAGAGGTTTTGAATACCTCTATTAGATCTCCAAGTAGAATTGATGAGGTGGCTCATTGAATGTTGTCTATGAGTTATTTTAGAAAAATAAATCTGGCGAATGTTTGAAAAATAGGGTCAAAATATCCCTTCTTATCTCCAAAACCATGATATATGTATAAAAAATGAGAGATTTATTTGTGCATGGGCCCGTCATAGCCAAAAACCTCTTTTGGTTTTAAAAAATTCATCTTCAGTCTTTCAAAAACGACACTTGAAGATAATGAGAAAAACAGGAAATCATTCAATGTTTAAATCCTGAAATATGGGATGTAAAGATTCATTAGAATATTCCAAACCATGAAACCCGTGTAAAAAATGAAAGAGGTTTTTATGAATCGGCCCATTCCCCACAAAAAAATCTTTTGGTTTTTTTTAAATTCACCTCCCTCTGTTCATAAACTATGTTTAACGATAGTGACTAAAACAGGGGGAAACTGGAACTATTGTTGATAATTGAAGTGGAAGAGTTGCATAACAAGAGTCTTCATAAATTGTAACCGATTGTTGACTCTGCATTGATGCCCATGCACACCAATAATCTAGAGATAAACCTTGCATAGTGATAGATCAAGTTGGCACAAGTTTCAAATTCATTTTCTTCTTGACAACAATAGACATTTAGATAATCTCCTTTAAGAACAAGTAATTTTTTTGGTGTTTCTTCAAATTGAGTAGAGTTGGGTTGATGTGTTAGTTCATAACTCCCCTTTTATTTTAAGGAGTATATTTATACATAGAAATAAGGGACTCGGTCCTAAATCTCATATTCTAAAATCTAGTAAATAGTTGTCATTACAATTGAGATTACATTTAGTGACTTGGCACAAACCTTTGGGATTATTACCATAACAAAAAAGACTAAAAACACCTAAATGAAGTAGGAGATATCGATATGATCGAATCAATATTTGACTTGTTGATTTCATGCCTGAAAATCTGGTTCCTTCCTCCAAATATGAAATTGACTTCTTGAAATTTGAGATATATGTTGAAATGCTACCATAAAATCTGGAGATTGTTTGACTAATCTTTGTCGACTGCTGATTTTTCCTTAAAATGCTCTGTCACCTGTGTTTTGTCCCTCGAAATGATGATCGATTATTACTAAAACTAGATTTAATTGACCACCGATCCAACCTTCTAGATACTTTCATTTGGCATTTAAATTCCCATGCTGACACTCCATGCTGAATTTCTCCCAAATAAATGGATGGATAGTAGAGATACACAATAGTGTCAAATCTGGCACTTAACCTTTGTGATATTCTCCTCTATTACATGATTTTGTGCCACTTGATGCACTTATTATTATTCAACCATATTCCATGTTTCCACCTGCTACCAAATCAAGTCCTAAAATCCTATAGCTTCTTGATCGAATGTGTAGAATTTTGGGATGCTTTGCCACCTATGAAATCTAGAAATTTCTCAAAAAAAATTGTTTTGATCAGACGCATATTTCTCCCAAACTGTTGATAAATTTCACAAACCGCCTTTTATGGGATAAATCGCCCCATTCCCGAAGTGGGTTTTAAACAGTTTTTAAAGATTCGCTACAGTTTGATCAGAAATGGAGCCCAAATTTCCCTTCCTGGAATGTATCTTTAACTGTAAACTTCTATCCATCTTTTTCTGGAATGTTGGATCTTTCCTTGTTTGATCTGGTGCTTTTTTTTTTAGGTTAGGTATTTTCTTTGGCATGTTGGGTCACTTTGGACGAACTCCCAGGTTCTGTGGAAACTTTAACTGCCTAGGGAAATTCACCCTCTTCTCTTTTGATTGTTGTTCAATTTCTTGCTCTTCCTGTAACCCTAAATACACTAGAAAATCCATCTAGGGCAATTCCAATTCACTTAAATAAAATAGAACCAATATTTTAACGAACCCATGATAAATATGTCGCTAATATTTGGTATGTCCTCGAATAGTTTGATCCCCTTTGGCTCAGTTCTGTTCAATTTCCATCACTTTCAAGGTGACACCATTGTTATTCAACTGATTCTATGGAGAGAGGTGATCAAAAGTATGCGTTGTATTAGGATTAATTACCAGTTGTAATAATTACCACACACAACCCTGCAATAATAACAACTTGAGGCAATAACATGCATGATGTTAGCATGAAATTTTCAATTATGACTGAACTTGTGGAAATGCACATGATCTCGAGTGCACAGGGAGATGTGAATGAATGTGAGGTGCCAACACATTGTTATTCAAACTTTTAAATATTTTTGGAATGTTAAAACTCATAAAATAACACATGTTCTATTGTTTGCAAGAATGGGGGCATTCTTGCAATCAATGTCTTTTTGTACCAATAGGCCTAAATTAACATGTTTGCAACCCAACAATGATATAATCATGGTGATATGACTCATTTAATTCAAATCATGACTTGTATTAACCTTATAAAGAGCAAGGAAATGATGAAAAACAAATAGGAATATGAAAACCAATTGAAATGACTCAATACACCATTGAAGAAAAACTAAGTAGAAGCTAGGTTGACAGATGAATGGGCTAGTTTGAGGAATAGAAGGAAGAGGTGTAGGCCCAGGATCTAACAACAAGAATGGATTTTAACTCTCTTTAATAACTTATAGGTTTCATTTTGTGGCCTTGGATATTTTACTCTCCAATCCTATTCCAAGGCCCTAAGCCTATCTAATGTTGTTTTACTATGAAAAGAAAAATGTCTAATTGATTTTAGATTAAGTGCTTCTTTTTTAGGGGTTTTTCCATAGATCCAAAGGTAATGGATGAAACTTTAATGATGTGATGACTATTTACCAAACCAAGCAATGAAAGTATGCTAATGAAAAAATTTCACTTCGATGAACACTAGTTATGGGAGGGAGAGAGGTTTTTCTTTTTCTTTTCAAATTTCAGAAATAAAATCTCACACACACCAAGCAACCAACAAAAAAAATCATATCTGATACCAACCAATGCTTCTAATGCACGTGTACACTAATTCTTAAAAAGAAAATATAGCATGCAAGAAATATTTTGTCTTTTTGTGTAATGTTTCCAATTGAAATGTAAACAATTCCTGATCTAAACAAGAATGAAAAAGGAAAAAGGAAACCAACAACAAACAAAAAACACATGGGTTGTAGGATATTGGGAATGAGGTTGGATCATCCCACTCTGATGTCACTCTTGAAATCACACCCAAAACTCATCTAGGAGGGGTAAATATAGTGATGAGCAATGGTCATACAAGGAAAAGTAGAACAACCAATCACAAGCACAACTAAATCTCTTTATTTTTGTTGGATTCTCAACCCAACTTTACTAAAGTTCTTAGAAAGAAAAGGGCACTATCCAAGAAGTAGAAATCAATTCACGCAATTGTACTCAAGAAAACTTTTTTTTTAAAAGCACTTTATGTGACAATCAAATATTCAAACAGAGACCAAAATAGGAAAGTAAATATCACTGCAACACACTCTGGATTAGAGGGAAGACCTAAAACCATGAGCTAGGGATTTGATCTGCAATTCTACAGTTTTTACAAGGCCTCATGGGACAAAGTCTTGTCAACTTGTGAGGGGACCTCACGGGACACTTATAGTGCAACATGTGAAGACCTGCAAAATTTTTCTTTTTGAAAAAAAAAATGGATCTATTGCAGATCTTCCAGATATGGGTCAGACCTATCATATCTACTAGATATATACCTCGGGATGACTAAATGGAAGAAAACTCAAATCCAAATCACAACAATTAGAGGAACATGTAGGCAAAGATACTCAAATAGAGAAGAATTCTTCCCCAGTGGAGTCGCCAATCTGTTATGGTATATTTTCTCATAGGGATGTTGTTGAATACACAACAAAATATCCCTAGGATTAGCCTACTAATCCTATACAAAAAGGGGGTAGATTCCTTATGATTTTCCTAGATATAGATCCAAACACATGGATTCACAATTATCCTAAATAGTAGGTAGGATTTGCATACCTTTCTTGAGATGGTCCTTTGTATTTCCTAGTTGTTGTAGTTCTAAAACTCCAGCTCCAAGCTCCACAACCTGATTCATGTATACAAAAGACAAAAAAACCTTCTCTTCTTCTCTACTAGGGATTAGAATCATAGATCCAATCTAATTTTAATTAGACCTATAAAGGAATAAATCATATATATCATTCAATCAATGAACACAAATGATATGAGGGCAAAACCAAATGATCTATTGATAAAACATGGAGAATACATACCAAATCATACCTAAACTTGATGAAGATGCATCCTCCTTTGATTCCTTGCTCCTTTCCTCTCCTTGCATCTTCTTGGTCAAGATAGGCTCACTAACTTCTAGTTGTGATAATGGATACCACTATAGTTGGAAAAAATAAAAATACCATTGAATTCTTCCTTCCTCTTTCCGAAGGATTTCCTTTGTTATATAGATCTTGGAGGAGGCTTGGGAGAGGCTTCTAGATTTTCTAGAGGCCACTAGAGACTCGAATGATGTGAGTTCCTAGTCCTTTTCCATGAATATCCAACTCACCCCTCTCTTATCACCTCATAACACAATGATTCTATAAGTTTAGTAGTGTCTTGTTTGTTGAGCCACTAGTGACCAGCGAGGGCCTCGCTTGTTGAGCCACTAGTGACCAGCGAGGGCCTCTCTTGTTGAGCCACTAGTGACCAGCAAGGGCCTCTCTTGTTGTCTACTAGGTTTCCTACGAGGATGCCAAACAGGGCTATAAAAGGGTTCAAACCTTAGGAAAAAGATGTATTTTTGCCTCTATCTTTTGATGGCTTCTTCTTTGTCCTATAGAGAGGAAATCGAGGCTAAAATACTGAGGGACCAAATCCAGCATGATAATTATGAAATGGGATTAGAGCAGACTTTTCCTTGGATCCCAAACACGATAATCAACAACCTCAACACGTTGTTCTGTATCTTCATGATCAATATGTGATAAGTAAATTAAGTTCTACCTCATAACCTTATATTGGAAATTACGTCATTATATTTCATAGTCTCTCGAAGAATGTAGCCTCATAAAAAAAAAAATTTCTCACACTCCACACAAACAACAAGAACTAAATATTAAGGATGGAAAATGAAAAATAAATAAGAAAAGGAAATGGATGGAATAGTGAATTGAAAACCCAAAGGTATTCATCCAAAATAAGTGTTTAAAGTTTCAACATCTCATATAGTGGTAAACAAGAGCAATACTACCCAATGTAACTTCCAATAGTTCCTTGTGTCAAATATTTATTAACAAATTTAAGAGAAAATGTGCATAGACTACAAAGCCTTTAAACTAGGAAGCGATTAAGAACCAAAAATTACCTTAGTACAAATGACTCCTCGGATTTAAATCGAAGAAGCTAAATAATTTGCTGTAGAGAACTAACATCTCACTATCACTAGAGATTGAAGGAAAAATATACCTCATAAAAACACATTCAAAAGCAAGCAAGCCCGATATGAAGGTTCGGATAATTGGAAATGCCCTTCAAATTGAACTTGAATGGATGTTTTATCTATGAGATGGATGTTGTATGTATAAGCATATCCTACAAGGAAATGTTAATCAATTCCCCTTCTAATTACATAATTGTAAATTTCCTTTCCTCTTTGTAGATTTGTAATCTGGCCACATACCTGGAGCACACCGACAATGGTGACAACATCGAGTTCAAGTCCTGCAAGTAGAATCCTCCTAAAGAACTTCAAGGCCTCATCAACATGACCCTTCTCAACATACCCTCCAACAATGGTGGTCCATGAAACAACATTCATGTGATACATTTTGTCAAACATTTTGCGGGTATCCTCTAAATGTATGGATTTTCCATACATGTCCACAAGGGAACTCCCCACAAAAACGTCAGAATGAAACCCATTTTAATGATATCCCCGTGGATCTCTTTCCCATGTTCTAGATATGCCAATTTCTGACAAGCAAGGAGAATTATTTAATAACTGAAATGATTGGGTTGAACACATGTTCGTTGCATTTGGAAAAAAAGTTTCAATGCTTCCTCGACAAATCCATGGCTCGCACAAGTTTAAATCATGGAAGTCCACGAGATGACATTTCGTTTGGGAATTTTTTCAAACACTTTGGGGGAATATTTCATATTTTCACGCTTGATATACATCAATCGTGTTTGATTAATGTGAGGATGGACTAATTTCCCTTGGGATGAAGACTTATTATTTAAGAAGACATGCAAGAGAAAAACATAAGTGGAGAATTTTACGAGAATGTCCTTCGTCTTTAATATGTGAAGTACTTCATTGAGTTTCCCAATGTTGCTTCCATGAGAAATCTTTCTAGAATAAAATGCTGGAAGAAGATCAGTCATCTTAGAGTTAGTGTGAATGTTAATGGCCTCAACTCTATGATGGAACACAAGCATCTTTTCTTCTTCCTCTAACATCGCGTCACACAATTTTTTATTGACTATGGAATTCCTAAATGAATGGGGTAAACTCATGTTTGAGGTATAGATTTGTTGTCCCGCTCTCTTTCACATTGGTTTTGCATTGAAGGGAGAAAAAATGGCATGAGGATGACAAGCTATTTGGTAAAGAGAGTTGTGGAGAATTTTCACGGATATGGTGTATGCCATATTGTCAATATATTTTTAATGGATTTAATGTATTTGTATTAAGCACTCTATACACAGGATGTCCCTTTTCCTCATGGGTGTGATGTAGATGCAAAGAATTGTTTTCAAACAAGTTTGAGACTTGCTAACAATTTCACCTCCTACTAACAATTTCATCTCTATATTTTGTCTTCGGCTCATGAAGGTCCAATATTTGAACCTTGAGCTATGATACCACATTGTGGTGTACATGGCCACTCCACTGCCTACCACTCCATTGCCTACTAGGATGGCAGGGAACTGGAAAATTTCACCAATTTCGCCTAACATTCACCATAACATCCACATTTTAATCAAAGATTCCAGATAACATACCAAGCCATAGACAAATCACTATATAATTCACAACATAAACCATACAACATAGAATTTAACATAAACACGGGAACATAGTACTTATCTCTTAAAAATCCACTGACTGGATGCATACGTACAACGTTTCACCATGCCTTAGATATCACTACTAATAAACTCTCAATAGTGGATCACCCCCGAGTTGAGGCTATGAATCAACTTGGGCAATGGAATTCCAAACCAGGCTAAGGTCTCTCAAATATAAAAAAATCTCAGACTTAGGCGCCAACTCTAGAAAATATCCTACAACCTAATCTCATTCACCACATGCATGTCCCACCCCAGGAAGTGTGTCCCTTCTCTAGTCAATAGTCATTCGGCTGCCCCACTTCCCTTATGGGGATTCAACAATAGGTTAGACGCAAAGTCTCAGAGCCCAGTATTTGTAGCTTGGCACATTGGGAAAACAATTCCCAATAGTTATCTCACCTAGAGAGAATGCTCACGGTCCTAACAACCCACTTATTCAATAGCACACGAGCCTAACAACCTGCCTCTTCAGTAGAAAATGGGCCTGACAACTCGCCTCTTCAACTTAGACCTCTAAAGAATACCTTGGTATAATCAACCACCAAATCTTCTAAGTACGTGTATGAATGGTGGATGCAGGAAGGTATGGATGGTAGGAGAGAATGAGGGAATGAATGGAGAATTAACCCCAATTCCCCTTTTTTATATATGCTTATGTCCTTTTATATTATATTTTTATACAATATAATAATATAATGGTATAAATGCTTATATTATTATATAATATAATAATATAATAATATAAATGCCTAGGTAATTATTATACTATATTTTGTTAGCCTCCTTGGCTTAAGATTCCTTTACCTAGTCCTTATCCCACTTTCCTACTCGTGGAGTCTTAGCCCCCCATACTCTTTTCATCCCCTGGTCTGCAGTCATGGTATTATTTTATTAATTAGTGCATATATACACTTTATAATACAGGCTCTCTAGTTTTTTTTCATCTTTGCAGGGACTCTAACCCATACATATCGACTCACCAGCCTAAGTATCACATATACAATATATTTACAATCTGAGGATAAAGTTGGTGTATTACACTAGAGGATACGTTTCTTCATGGATGCCCCATTTGATATAGTCACTTTTCTGGATCTACAACCAATGAAGGCATTGGTTATAGCTAGCCAAGGTATCCTGATGATTAAGGTGTGACCATCCATGGTAGTCTTGGGTTGAGTAACCAAGAAATCCACATGGTATTATCATGAGTCTAAGGTCACAATGACATCATCTAAAACATCAACATGCTTAATTTGTGATCTATTATCTAGTTCAATCACTGTAGGTGTAGGTCAAAGACTATCCAATTGTAAAATTTTCATAGTCTTAATAGTTATAATGTTTTATCGCAGCCCCCAGGTCAATTAGAGTGTTTTCTATGGGAACATTATTGATGTAAACAATGACTATAGGGTTTCAGGGATCAACATACTTTTCCATTATATGTCTTCCATACATTAGTTCAACTAATTAACCTATAACTTGAATTGTCAGGGGGTGTTTTCTTCTTCTTCCAAGATTTTCAATACATAATTCTCTTATAGTATTTTCATAAATAGGAACATATTTTATTGTTTGTAATAAGAGATTTTCACACAGACATTTCTTAGTTCTATTTCCAAGTCAAATTCAGGTTGAACAACAGGTTCTCTAAGGCCAACCTTTTTGGGTAGGGAGGCATTTTGGGTGCCTGTGATTTCTCTGAATGTAAACTAGAATATGTCCATGTAGTGGGAACAATCCTATCTTTAGGTGGATCATCATTGGTTGTTTGGTCAAGAGTTTCCTCCACTTCAATTCATTCTTCAATAAAAATGATAGGATCTTTCTTTTGAAGAACCTTTCCAAATATTAGGTGTATATCTTGCAAAGGTACCAGAGTGATCAAATGAGTTGGAAAGGTTTGTAACTCAACATTGACTACATAATGAGTTGTTCTATTATTTGGGTTGGGAACCAAATGAGTAGGTAATTGTGTTGTTCTAGGAGGGTTTTGATTTGCAGGAAAGTGTAATTGTTATGGTAGTTGAGGAATTGATGATTGAGGTAGACTCATTTGTGATTGCATTGTAGGGTAAGGTGGTGGCATATGTGAGGAATATTGTGGATAAGTTGAATAAGGCATTGAAAACTATTGTGGGTCCAAATTTCCATAAGCAGTCCCTCGCCATCTTTGTTTCCAAACATGGTTTTGAGTAGGATGTTGGGTCCATGGTTTCCAGGTAATATGAGCATTCCATTGTTTAAGGTAATAATTATAATATGCATAAAATTGTGACGAGGGATCTTGTGACATACCTTGTGCTCGTGGTTTCCAAGGCCTCTTTTATGTAGCTTGAAAATATGGCTCAACTGTCCCATTTATTCCTCTATAGATAGTTTGAAGTCCTTGTAGTGAGGGGTATTTCTCTGTGTCATGGTCATCTACGCAAATAGTACAAATTTTTATATTGTTTAATGAACACTCTCTTAAAGGATGTTTCTTCCTACATTGAGCAAAAAAAATAGTCAGGGTTGTGTTTTCTTCTTCTTGTTTCTTTTTAACATTTATTGTATCTAGATGTGAGCTAATAGTACCAAGGATGTATATATTAAATTTATATAATACATTTTCTAATTCAATCCTTGTTACTCCACCTGCAACAAATTTAGTAGCCCTTGTAAAAGTATCCCTCACTCCCTTACCAGATTTAGCTCTACTTCAAGAATATCTCCTGCATAAATCACAAATTTCTGCAAATGGTAAGTGAGAAACATCACTAGAACCTAATATTAAGCATTTCTATATATTGTTCTTGTATTCCTTTCAAAAATATAGTTATGATGGTATCATCATTTAATGTACTATGTTTAGTATTTTGAAGGTTGTATCTAGGAATATCTCAATGTAGTCTTCGAGACTTTCCTCTTCATGTTGCTACATCTTAAATATATCATTTTGTGAGTCTTTAGTTCTACAAGTGTCTTGGTATTTCTTAATAAAAGTGGTTTTTATATCTTCCCAAGATCTAATAGTATATTCCCCTAGTCCCATAAACCATCTCAAGGTAGAATCTTTTAAAGTTGTAGGAAATAAATTTAACTTTTGAGCATCCTCGACATAATTGTAACTTCGACGCAGAATGTCAAATTGAAACAAAAAGACATCTGGATCTTCAGTGATCGTACCTCATAAATTTGGAAATGATGATGGATAAATGTTTTTTATTTTCACATTTGGTGCCAAGTGTAATGTACCTGGGTTGCCAAGCCGGGGCATGCTACTTCAAAGAAATTGTTATGTTCAAGCTCTGATACCAATTTGTAACATACCCGGGCTGCCAAGCCGGGGCATGCTACTTCAAAGAAACTTCTTTGTTCAAGATCTGATATAAAATTGTAGCATCTCCAACCATTCCACGGCCGGGCCATGCCACCTTACAAAAAGACTCACTTCATTCACGGAAAATACCATACTTAATAACTTGAAAACAACCTCTACTTTATGCTAACATACATTTATAATGTAAATTTCAACAGACATAACATTCTACTACAACACATATTTATGTGGAATTAAAAGTAAAACATACATGCAACAACACATGCAATTCTTATAAATATCAAGACATGTGCAGGATACACAACATAAAAATTATCATAGAAATGGTACTTATCTTTTTATGAGAAGACCACCAACTGCATGCAAAACTTCCATGAACCTCTCAGTCTTAGACCAGATTGCTCATCACTCTCAGCAGTGGGTCACCCCCGAGTTGGGACTAAACTCCACCTAGGAAAGGGATTCCTAAGCTAGGATGAGACTACGGGAAGTCACACAGTACATCAGGAAGGATTCCCTCCCATGAGACAACTTATGCCCACAAATCACAACCTCTCATTCCCCACATGCTTGTCCCACCCTGGGAAGTATACACCCTCATTGTTCAACAATCCATCGACTGCTCCACTTCCCTTCCAGGGCTTTAGAAATAGGTTAGACAAGAATTCTCAGAGCTCTATAGCTACTTTTGGGCTCCTTCCCAGAGAATTCACTTCCCTAGAAATCTCTTCCACCTGGGGAGAGTTGCTCACAGGCTTGACAACCTGCTTCTTCAATCCATGGACCTGAAAACCCACCTCTTCAAACCCACAGGCCTGACAACCTACTTCTTTTGTCCATCTCCCAAGGCAAACGAGTAAGGGTGACAGAAGCAATAGAGCTCAAGTATGGCACAAGTGATGGCAGCAACAACCAACCATTAAGGCAGGGTACGGGCTCAAGCAAGTAGTGCGTACAAGTTACAAGGTCAACGATGGAGGAGGTTCAACAATGGAGAGAATGACTGGTGCCTGAGTCCGTGAGTGCGTGAGGTAAAATGGAAAGAATGTTGAGTGAACCCCCACAACGGTTGATTTCCCCACATAAAACTGCATGCACCTTGATTGACACATGGCTCTCCTTGAGTACGAGTCCCTCCACTTGGGATTCATTCCCTTTCCAAGAAAAACTTAAGATAAATTAATATCCTCATCACAACCCTTAGAAAATAATAAATATATATTATTCTCTTGGGTTTAAGATCTTAAGATTAGACATTTTTCCCTAGTTTGTTAGCCCCTTCCCTTTACCCACCTAGTTCAGCTTAGTCCCCCATAAATATTTCTTCGTGGTTGGTCTACATGCAACGATGTATTTTGTATTAATGACATGCATAATTACATATACAAAAATAGGCTCACGAGCCTTTAGCATCACATAAGCCACCTAGATTATAATCACTTGGCTCACCAGCCTATAACATAATTAAAATTCAGAGGGGCTCGACCATGGGGTATTACAATCCCCTCCCATTATTTTTTCACTGTCCTCAATGCAACTTATTTACATAACATCAACAAGATTTTCAAAATATTAAAAAAGATGCAGGTATTCTTCCCGCATTACCTCTTCATGGTCCCAAGTTGCGTCCTCACGACCATACCAAGTCCATTGGACATTTACAAGCTATATGGCTCGATTCCAGAGTTATTTAATTTTCCGATCCAGAATGCGTACCAGATGCACTTGGAAAGCACCTTCTTGCTCCACCTGAATCACATTCCAATCAATAACATGATTAGAATCAGGTATATATTTCTTAAGAAATGATACATGGAATACACTATGAATAGACATAGATGCAGGAAGTGCAATCATATAAGATATTGGTCCAATCCTCTCTAGGATTTCAAACAAACCACAATATCTAGTTGCCAACTTGGAACAATTTCCCAACTTCAGGAAACTTCCATTGGCCTTCAATTTCAAGAATACATGATCTCCCATGTGTTGATGTCGACAGAAAGGGAGACACGACTCCAATAAGAAAAAGTGCTTCATGAAATCCACTAGATAAGATCAGGGACTGATAAGGAACATGGACGAAGTCAAGATGTGGTGAGATGCAAGACTTCCCTTGGTTAGGGGTATATGTGAAGGATGAGTGGAAACAACTATGAAACTGGATCTAGCGTCAGGGGGATGACTAGACGTGGGTTAAATTGTGCCAAAGGCGTGACAAAGTTGACAAACTCAGAGATCATGGGTACATGGACTGTGGGATACTCATGTTTTATGGACGATGTTAATAGGAGTAGAAGATGATGAATTCCCCAACCAAGGGAGAAATGGGTTGCTTTTCCAGGAAAAGAAGGTCGCCAAGGGTGAGAAGAAAATCTATGTAAATATTGGAAACAAAGGCTTTTTACAATTACCAAATGAATAAAGAATAATTTGGGATGAGTGTACATATACATAAATGGGTGCCCCAGTGAAAGATGGCATGCGGGCGCAAGTTTCGTGGAGAACTAGTGGAGGGTGGGGGCTCCATGGGTGGGTTTTTGTATGAGCTAAATGAATGGAGGGAAATCTGCAGATGGGAAAACTAATTATGGATGAAATGGAGGGTTAATGATACTGTAGAGGTGCAGTTAAAATAGAACCGTGATGAGATAACCTGGGAGCCCATTGGGAAATCTAGAAAAATGAGGGGAAGGAGTATGTAACTGAATCTCATAAATGCATAAGACTATCGGGACTCCCATCCCTAGGGGGTGAAAGCAACATGAGTGTCAAAGTGACAAGGGGGACTATGAATGGGACAACTCATGTGGGGGAGAGTGCTACTGGGTGATAGTACCAAATTGCAGTGGGGGTGACGGTACTGCAGAGCCGGATGTAGGGACCCTAAAGGTGAATGTCGGAGGGTGTGATTGGAAGATGCAATTGGTATTCAGAGGGAATGATTACATGCCAGTGTCAATCATATACCTGAAGGGGTTGTGTTGATTTATGATGACCAAGTAATTGCAGACATTAAAACTAAATACCCGATGTGAACAATATCTGAAGATAAAGAACATATAACAATTATTTTATAATTTTGAATATGAGCATGCATACCTAGACGTGGTGTGATAAAAATTCTCCCTCTGGGGTGAGTGCGGATGGTGACCTAGGGAATGTGACTGTGTAGGTGGTGGGGTCCCAATCGCATGGCTAAAGACAGATTGGAAAACAGAGACTCTGAGCTCCTGTAAATCAGTGTGGAAGTTTGGAAAAGGGGACTATATATAACTGTGGGGCCCACAATGCCACCTCATTTGTACATGCTGCCATAGTGAGTTGACGAGAGGTTTTTAGAGGAGATTTGGAGATTACGGGAGTTCAAGCCAACCGATCCAAGATTTTTGAGGGGCGGGTTAGTGGTCTCATCCTCCTGCATAATAGATAGGTTCTATTTGTTGGGCAGGGTCGTACGGATGACCGTACTAGGGGTTCTTGTAGGGGTGGGCCCACCAATGCGCAGGAGAAGGAAGCATACCCATGTTGAGATGCGCGGGTATAACTCCCTCTCCCGTGCATGATGTGCAGTTTTATTGAAGACAACCATGCATGGGTGGGGAAAAAAGGTTCACATTGATGCGTGCCTGTTCGGTTTACAGATGTGCACTATGCACAGTTGTTTTTCCGACAGCTGCGCACCAGTGCACAACTATGTAGAGAAAAGGTGTGCATAAATGTGCACCTGTGGGTGTGGCAAATGCACATTGACGCGCATCTGTTTATTCTACATATGTGCATTGATGAACACTTGTGTGAAGAAAAGGTGCACATATGTGCACGCCTATGGGGGGTGACAACCATGCACTTGAGGCAAAGCTGAGGTTTTTTGAAAAAAACTTGTATTTTTTGAAGATTTTTTGTTAATGAATGATGATGGTTGATCAAGTGTTGTTTGTGTGAATGTAGGTTATCAACTTAGTATGCCAGTCCATTGGAGAGAGTAGGACTGGGAGCACCTTAGGGAGGCAGTGAGATATGAGTCGAGCATTCAGAGACTTTTGGCAGCCTGTGGGTTTCTTATGTTCTTTGACTACCCACTGATACGGGCGTAGGAGTACCTGCTGAAGTATCTGATTTCTATGTGGAGTGCTGAGTTGCAGTGATTCGTTGTGCGGGGGGAGAAGTTGAAATTCTCGGCTATGGAGGATGTTTATTTCTTGACGGGGCTCTTTTTTTGGGGAATGGCCCTATCTGTTGATCCCTAGGTTCTAGGGGATGTACAATTGGAAGACTTGGCACAGAGTTATTGTTCGAGGCCAAACATTATATAAGGTTCAGTCATCCGCATCGAGACGATGGATGCGATCTTGCATCAGTTCATTGCAACGATGATCGTGAGGATTTACAGATCCTTAGTGACTCAGTGGATCAGTGGTGGTTAGCTGAGGATTATGAAGAGAGTGTTGGATGGAGATTTTTTCGCCTGGGGCTTTATGTTGCATGCCAAGATGATGGGGTAGATTAAACAGTGTCGAACCGTTGAATCCAGTGATTTTTCCTTTGGATAGATATTGGTGGCGTGGTTTTTGGAGAGGGTGCCCCTGTTGCGCCCTAGAGTGTTATTTCCAATGGATGAGGCACGGGAACCACGAATGATGCGGTGAGAATTGATTTTGGTATGGCATGGAGGTGGGGAGGGTGGCCACTATTTTACGACCACCTTGGTGCGTGTGTGGAACCATATGCCACATATTATACTGCAATTACCATATGGTGGGATGGACTTCTGGCATGACCTGGATATGGTGTTGCCTCCTGGAGATGATTGGGTCCATATAGGTATGTTGATGTACCTTATGTTTTGTGATTTTGATAGTATATCATATTTTAATGTATGAATGGATGTTGATGGTATCATTTGTTTGTGTTTGTGAATATGTGGGGCTGCGAGGTCGAGAGGCAGAGTTGGTTGGAGAGTCGTCTTGCCAGGGGCCAGTGAGATCGTCGCGAGGAGATTCGCGGGTGGGAGAGCGACGTCGGAGGGACGAGGTTGGTGTGAGGCTAGTAGATGAGGTGAGAGATAGCAGGAGGCACATATATGATGATCCAGGTGCAGGTCCATCTCATGCGCCTCGGGTAGAGGCCAACGGGGACTTAGAGTATTTTCGATGCCAGTTGGAGGTGGTACTGCAGGGTGTTCCTAAGGGTATGTGGTCCCACATTCAGGATGAGAGAGTCCTGGAGCAGTGTGTGGGTCTTCTGACAGAGTTGTGGACCCTGATCTGTAGAGCAACTAGAGTAGGGGTAGCGACGATTAGGCGACTTCCCCTGGGACATGGAGGACCCCCAGCTGGTGGGGAACCTCCTGCAGGACCTGGTGGTGGTGCTCCGGGGGCACCATGAGTGTTGTGATGTATATTTTTGTATTTATATAGGCCTGCGAGCCCATTTTGTATAGGGTAGTGTGACACCCATTTTGTACCTATAGGGGTGAGGAGGGCTCACTTGCCTACGGGTGATGTACATTTTTGTACTATTTTTGTAAACATTGATGACACATTGATCGATATATATATATATATATATATATATATATATATATATATATACATGTTTGGGATCTCTGTGATGTGTACATGTGATGGTATTTTTTTATGTTGTTATGATGTCTAATCTATATGCTGTGACATATTTTGATGCTTTATGTATGTGTGATGATGTCTTGATGTGATAAATGCCAATCTAACACTAGGTTAGCCATGTTATCTGTTGTTTGATTAAATTTTCATGGAATATGTGTAAATGTAATGGAATCAAATTTTCGAGATAAGAGTCTAACTTGCAGGTATTTGTGAAAGAGGCAAGGATCGTAGACACAATACACATTGTTGAGTTGCAGGACGATGAGCTTGGAATCTAATAAGATGCTAAGGTGACGAATGTGGCGGTGACTAGCCTTGGTGAGGAGGCCAATGACGACTACATATTCAGCTTGGTTGTTGATTGTTGAGCCCAAACAGATGCCATTGGAGTGGAGCAGTTCATGTGAGGGGGTGTAGAGGGCCCAAGCGACCGAAGAAAGATTMTTTGTCTAAYGCTAGCTCCRTTAGCGTAACTAATGTGGTAGGCCGATGGAGGATTCATCTATCAATAACAYGAATGGTAGATCAGGCATGAGGAGTGGAGGTGAAAAACGAAGACTAAAAAACTTTACAAATGTGTACAAATAAAAATCCTAGGGTAGAATGACTATGCTTAGGCGTAAAACTTCTTTAAGTACAACCCATTGACYAGTTCTTTGAGAGGGTATCCTTTTGGAGAGGCCAAGACATATGCACCTTTATTGATGTAGTSTTGGACGATGTAGGTTCCATGCCATAATGACTCGAATTTCCCATGACTGAGAGTATCGTGAGCGATATCATAGGCTAGGACGAGATCTCCTTCATTAAATGAGAGAAGGTTTACATGGCGGCCAAAGGTGGCCTTCGACTGTTTCGTAGCTGCCTCATTGTTCTTTAAGGAAGACCGACGATCTTCATTCAGTGACTCTAAGTTCAGCAAGCACTTCTCTATTGGAGCAGTGTCAAGTAATAGCTCGATGGAGGTGTGCAACGTGGGAATTTTTCACTCGATGGGGAGGGTGGATTCAATCATGTGGATGAGATGAAACAATCTAAAATTGGTGATAGTTTTGACTGCCGTGCGATAATCCCATAACGTTGAAAACAACATATGATGCCAATTGGTCTTATGTTTGTTGATAGTACGTTGCAACATGGTTTTGAGGACTTTGTTGACATCCTTGACCTGTCCATTGGATTGAGGGTAGTATGGGGAGGCAAACTCATGGGAGAAGCCTAACCTTGAGGAGAGTTCGATGAAGATCTCATTCTCAAAGTGTTTACCGTTATCAGAGACTAACTGTAGTGGAACTCTGAAGCGGGTAATGACGTGATTGAAGAAAAAATGTGTTGTTGTGTCACCGGTGTTATTGAAGGTAGGCATGGCTTCGACCCATTTGGTGAAGTAATCTACTACCATGATGATGTACTTGTGTCCATTTCTAGATGGAGGACTGCAAGTGATGAAGTCAATTCCCAATTTGCAGAAGGGGTCGACAGTGATGAATGGATGTAGAAGAGTAGGTGACGCTCGTTCTTTGTTTGCATAAATATGGCATTTGTGACATCGCTTGACAACGTGGATGCAATCATGAAACAATGTGGGCCAGAAGTATCTGGCTCGAATGATTTTTTGGGCGATGGAAATCCATGATAGGTGGCCACCGCAAGCACCATTGTGGCAATCGTTCAATACTATGTCTTCTTCGTCGATGGTCAAACATCGATGGAGTATGTTGTCGACCACATGTCGATACAAGATGTCACCGATGAGGAGGTATCAAGGGACGAATGCGATGACGATCGTCTCGAGAGATATGAGACCCAAACTTCTGTGTCCAAAGGTACATGAGGAGGTCGCCATAACAGGGGTCATCCGAGAGGATGTAGAAGAGGTCTTCATCGGGAAAATCTGTATTGACGGGTGAGCTTGTAGTGTCTGAGGGAAACATCGTGATGTGTTCGACGAGAAAAAGTGATTTCTTTATTTTGGGAGTTGAAAACTCTAAATTGTATTCCTGAAGGATGACAATCCACTTGGAAAATTTACCATTAATTTGTCGTCGACTAAGCAAGTACTGCATGGGATTAGAATCTACCACGACTTTGGTGGTGTGAAGCAAGATATAATGACACAGTTTCTGGACTGCAAGGACAAATGCGAGGGCGAGTTTCTCCTCATGATTATACTTCAAGGATGGTCCTAAAATATTTTTACTAATGTAGTAAAGGACATGCTCATGGCCATCATCCCCTAGTTGAATGAAAACTCCTGCTACTGAGATGGCTGAGGCCGACAAGTAGAGGATGTAGTCATGATCATAGTCGGGAGGACTAATCAAAGGGGCATTGGATAGAGCTACCTTTAAATCATCAAAACTGGTTTGGTCATGTTCATCCCATCGAAAGGGGATATCATGACGTAGTAAGCGAAGCAAACCATGCGTGTGAGTGGTGTAATCTAGGACAAATCGTCGTAAAAAGTTGGCATTTCCTTGTAGGCTCTACAGTTGGCACAAATTCTTAGGTGGTGGAATTTTTGTGATAGCTTAAACCTTGAGGGGGTCTACTGTGATGTTGTGTTGGGAGATAATGAACCCAAGGAGGCGTCTGACGGTGATGCAAAATACACATTTGAGGGGGTTCAAGCAGATATTGTACTGGCGACATCGTTGAAAGACAACTCATAAGTCATCAAGATGTTGAGTTCGTTTCTTGGATCGAGTAGTGAGGTCGTCTAAGTAAACGAGGATGATGTGAGAGAGATCATGGAAAACATAAGTCATGTCCCATTGGAATGTAGCACCTGCGTTCTTGAGTCCAAAAGGCATAACACGATAAGGAAAAGTACCCCATGGGGTGGTAAATGTAGTTTTATATTGATCTGTTGGATGAATTTGGATTTGATTATATCCAAAGAAACCATCCATGAAGGACAGGGCCTCGTGTCCGGCACAGTCATCGATAATTTGGTCGATGAAAGGAGTAGGTAAGTTGTCTTTGGGACAAGCATGATTGAGATCGCAAAATTTGGTGTAGACGTGAATAATGCCCTATTTTTTGTTAATGGGGACGGGGTTGGAGACCCATGATGTGTGTTGGTGCAATTATATGCATAATATATTACCAAACATAAATTATCAACCAGGATTCGTAATCAATAGAGTTGATGCACTATATGTGTCGATAATAGATAGGTTCCTATGTTTGTTTAGTATAGCTTAGATAAGAAAACCATTTAGAAACCAACACACTTTTAAAAATGACAATCTTCACACAATTAGAAAGTTGGAAGGAAAAACTCATAAAATAAATATGATTCAAACTCTTACTCAGGTGATGGACCTGTTCATTAATGGCTCATGAAAGGAAAAGATGAACGTTGATTCTATCCCCTAGAGAAACTAAACTAACAATAATTAACACTTTGCACATTCACAACATTCCATTATACGTGCATGTAGGGTGAGAGATGGAGGTCTTGATTGTGCATGTGTTAGCAAGGTGTAACCTAATCAATTCTGGAAAACAAAGCTAAGTGTAACGAGATTCTCCATTAAAGCTCATGTATGGTGAAAGATGGAGATCAAACTATCCCTGCATTCCACACTTTGCAACAAATTCCAATAGTGAAATCAAAA
>ML798486.1:0-12644 GCA_009831015.1 Picea engelmannii | reverse complement strand
GTACTCCAAAGGAACTCTAGTCTATATCCCAGATAAGGTGCTAAGGTCGATGGGGAAAGACTTGTTGAAGGGTGGGCCTTAAGGAATCCCACATTAGTCAACGCGAGTTTTTACAAAAAGATTTGGTAGGACTATAGGAAATATCTCAGTAGCAATAGTGTTTATGGAAAGGCAATGTAGTCATGGAAAGGGAGTTGGATAATTTTATTGACAAGGAAAAATAAACTGAAAAAAGATAAAGGGATGTATGCGACTCAAAAAGATAGGCGTGTGTGGAGTCATGACGGATAAGGCAATGAAATAGTGGACTCCAGTACATGGGTGGAAAAAGAATGGAAAGGAGAATGGTAAGTGATCATGTCATGGTATAATTCATTTCCTGAGAGATGGATGTGTAGAAGAAAAATGTCATGACATGTGTGACATGAAAAATCTAGCTACTTCAAGTTTTTAATAAAAAAGTTTTGCGCTTCTCAAAAATCACTGCGGAATGAGATGTGATCGTCTTCATTCCTGCAATCAAACTTAGTACTAATCCTGCAACCAAACTTGTGATATCATCTTAAAACATAAAATGCGAGATCAAGTATGAATGCGACAAATTAAAGAAATAAAATGTGTTTTTGTACCTGTTGTCGTTGCGCGCTTATTTCATCGTTGATTGATGCAAGAAGTGACTTTAAGAAAAAAAAAATAACGCTAATCATAAAAACATGTTTTAATATTGTTGTCGGGAATTAGATAAATGTCTATTTGCAATGTTTGATACAAGTTTTCTTATTTTTATGCTTTTTATGTATTTTGGAAAAGTTTTATTGTCAAAAATTTATTGTTTTTCTTTTTGTTTGTTGCTTATTGTTTTTGGTTTATTTTATAGCACACACCCACAATGAAAAATTCATCAAATCCACACCAACACTTTCAAAGAGTCTGCATTCTACATTCTGCACTCCATATCCCAAATTTATTCCGGCCTTAATTAAATAAAGAAAATTCGGTTTGGTAAGCCAACTTGGAAAAATTATGTTACTGGAGCTCGGGGTCCTTTTTTCTCATTTGGGTATGTGTTAAAAAATAAATATCCCATATTACTCAACCAAAAACCCTAGTGCAAGTTTTATAGGCTTGGTCACTCTTCTTCACCTGCAATGATCAATCTTTCATGCATAGGCCAAGCATTTTAGTAAATACGTCTCCTTCCTTTACGTAGTCACATACCTGGACAACATGGAGAGGGTTTGCAAGAATTTTGTTTTGAGTGGGATGCCTATTCAATCGGTGCCGCCTGGTGGAGGTTCCTGTAACATGAAGCATCTATAACTATTACTGTATCAACATCCAGTGGTAACCACTGCGTGCAAGAAAATCAGGTTCAATTTGCAGAGAGTGGTGTTCATATGTGTGGAGGGTACGCAAAAAAATGCAGGCGTATGTTGAGTTGAATCCATACCAAGCAGAGAATTCCTCTCACCAGAATAGAATTTGTTCTTTCCTCATACCTGGAATGGAACGAGATAGATCTTGTTCTAATTGAAGCATCCTCAGAGAGGAAGTTTGACAGGTCACATTCTACCTGTAGCATTCGTAAGGAGAAAAAAAATCGCATCCAGGAATTGTATATGGCCTATTGCACTCTCATGAAGACACAAATCACACCCAGAACATTATAATTCTTGACGAATAAGGAAAATCACATAAGGGGTATGGACTTGTAGCGTTAATAGAGAAGGTGAAACACACTCTGAATCTCACTAGCATAATTGGATCTGTCAGTCTTTACACAATAATATCATAAATGGTGTTCTGGATCTGTTCAAGGGTTAAATAAAGTAGAATGTATCAGTGTTCCAATCCACATCAATATACCAGATCCACAAAAAAATTATCCCAATCAACCAGGCATTGATAACACGAGGGCTGGAAAACCTGTAACACTAATTTTAGATATAAGGCATGAGGGCTGAGATAATACCGCCAAAACAAATCTTCATTGATTTCCAAAAATTGCCAGATAAATGAAAACATCGACCATTATAATTATCCCATCTAAATATGCTGGCTTGGAACTATAAACGCGGGATGCTTCGATATAAACGAAATTTTCAACCTCCGCAGAAGAAAATCTTTGTATTGGGTTGGATATAAACGGATGCGAGCAGATAATCATGAATCAAAAACCGGATTTCAAGGGGTATGCTGGGATCTGCTTATCTCATCGATCGCTCTTGACATGCACTTACCTACGCATTCATTCCAACAAGGTCGTTGAATTGTGCACCTTTGAATCGTGCGCCTATATCTCGTCAGTCATTCTAGATCTTCCTTCATCCTTTGAATCGTGTGCTCTCATCTCGTGCGCCTTCATAAGAAAACATAAGCAAGAAGGCAAACAATATACACAATGATACAGGCAGAGAGTGATGTAGCCATTGCAGGAACGAAGGAAGGGGAAGCTCCCCCGGCCTCCATTCCAAGGGAAGGAGAAAACACCTCCTCTGTCGCAGAGGACACAACGAACATGGCAGATATGATCAAAAGATTTATAAGTGTCTTCTGAAGTAAACATATATGAATCGCCAGCCCCCACTGTAGTAGCTAGCTTGTCTGCAAATCGGAATTCAAAACCAAAACCTCGAGACTAATGTAGCGTCTTTGCAAATGCTTGATATTTTCGGATATCAGCATCACTGACACTCCTTCAGGCATATTTTATGGACTCCTCAAAGTGAGAAGTAGCTTTTATTTCAGATACCTCCTCACTATCATCGCTGTCCATTGCTTCAGGATTATCTTTTCTCTTCCTTTCACGTTCAATATCCTTCTCGATGTTTTCTCGAATGGCATATTTGCAAGCCAAACAGGCCTTAGAAATGTAGGATCAATGATATCTGGACTATTTTTAGTCCCAATGATGAAAACATTTTTCTTGGTTGTCATCCCATCCATCTCTGTTAACAACTGATTGAGAACTTTGTTGGCCGCACCACCTGCATCGTCGACACTACTCCCTGGCTGTGTAGCTATAGAATCAAGCTTGTCAAAGAACAAGACACATGGTGCTGACTGTCGGGCTTTGTCGAAAATATCTTTATTATTTTTATTTTTGTAAAGATTTTGTTTTATTTGCATAAAAATAAAATTAGAAGACTAGTTTAATACAAAGAAACAAGTTTTTTTTAGTTTTTGATTTAATTTTGTATTCTTTCTAGATTTAAAAGAGAAATTAAAACCATTAAAGAGATTTGTTTGTTTAGCAAATGGAGATATATGCTTTGAAATTGAAGCCGAACAATTGGATTGAGAATTTTTTTCATTGTCAACAATTTATCATTCCTGAAACTTCATAGTCATTCTACTTTATGATCCTCGCAATCGCACGAAGCGTGGAGGAGAGCATACTTATTCTAAAAACTTGAAAATAAAGTCCTACCTACACTATGCTAATTTAAACATTAGATATTTGTTACGTGTAATCAAATAGCCAATGTAACCATGAGCGCAATAGTAATAAAAAATTTGTTCATTGTGAATTTCACAAATGACAATCGAAAATATATATGATCGTGCAAAATTAACTGTTGAAACTGTAATTTAACAAAATAAAAAGAAAAACTGAATGGATGTAACCTAGTACCTGCTTGAAACCATCGTTCGATAATTCTTTCATAGGTATACTTTTCACTCCTCAGATCGTGTCGCAACTCCTCGTTATCCCCCTCAATCTCCTGCTCGCATAATTGTTCGTCATCAAATGTGCATGGTTCCTTATATGTTGTTTCTTTGTTTTCCTCTGGAGGAGTAATTAATCTTTCATCTGTTGTCAAAATCTCCTCTTCTAGAGAAGAGGAGATCCTGACTTTTTCTAGGATCTGAGTGAGTTGTTCCAAGCTTATACTCATAGTTAAAGCATATTGAAAAAGGAGAATGATTTATCATCAAAGATTTGAATTTTAAAACTAAGAAATTAAAACTATTTGTAAAAATAAAACACACCAAACTTGAACTCCTTGCGTTACTGGGACCCTACTGTCACCAAGTTATCAGTTCGCAAAAGTTATCTCATCATAAATAAAAACTAAATTTGCATAAATAAAAACACACTTTTGCATAAAATAGGGAGAAACACACTTCTGCATAAAAGGAGGAGGACAACCTAACTTTGGAGCAACCCCACTAAAGTGGATGCGTAGGATCTTACCTCTCATCTTACCATCTTCTCTCTGCCCTTAGGTCGTCCATAAAACCAATCCAAAATCATTAAAGCAATTTAATTCAAATGCTACCTATTACCGTTTACAACCCCCCAGCAACGACGCCAAAATGTTGGTGCAATTATATGCATAATATATTACCAAACATAAATTATCAACCGGGATTTGTAATCAATAGATTTGATGCACTATATGTGCCAATAACAGATAGGTTCCTATGTCTGTTTAGTATATCTTAGATAAGAAAACCATTTAGAAACCAACACACTTTTAAAAATGACAATCTTCACAGAATTTGAAAGYTGGAAGGAAAAACTCATAAAATAAAAATGATTCAAACTCTTACTCAGGTGATGGACCTGTTCATTAATGGCTCATGAAAGGAAAATATGAACTTTGATTCTATCCCCTGGAGCAACTAAACTAACAATAATTAACACTKTGTGMATTTGCAACATTCCATTATACGTGCATGTAGGGTGAGAGATGGAGGTCTTGATTGTGCATGTGTTAGCAAGGTGTAACCTAATCAATTCTTGAAAAGAAAGCTAAGTGTAACRAGATTCTCCATTAAATCTCATGTATGGTGAAATATGGGGATCAAACTATMCCTGCATTCCACACTTTGCAACAAATTCCAATAGTGAAATCAAAACGAAATAACATGAAATCAAAATAACAGGTAAATGAAATGAAAATCTACACTTACAATTTACAATGAGCTTACCAAGATGGATCGGTGGCCCTTGYCGATGCCAACATGGAAKCTTTTAKATCAAKAGATGMTAACTTCTAAGAGACACAAGATCAYTRAATTCAAACTTGCATTAATCTTCAACAAGTAGGTTTACAAAAAGAGTCTTTTYATGAATCTAATCTACATCATAACAATTCTTCCCCCTCTCATGAAGAGAGGRCACTCTCTTTTATACATGAGAKMTTTGAAAAGAAGATAAKYATMTCATAATTAYAGATCCAMTTTTMTCTCAACTCATTTCCCATTATTACAAAATATAATCCCTTCAAATCCTCACACATATCTCTCATATATATTGGATAAGATATGACAACCAAATCTCCATGATCTTCTCCTTGGAATAGGCTTGAATTATCTCCTCAAGTCTTGAAATGGTGGAGGAATTATTCGAGAATTCTTTTTGAATTAATCCTTCACATATTCCTACACATGATAAAGATCACACATTTTTGAGATATATATGAAAACATGTCAATTTTCTAATATTTAATCACAAATTACCTTTTAATACTAAAATAAATGATTTGGAAAATAATAAGGTTTAACCCATATTTAATTATGAAATTGGTATCATGAAAGGTTAATGGGGTGATTAAATGTGAAGAATGATGAAGGGAAAGGTGGATGAAAAAATGACATTTATGATTCCCAACAACGTGTATGCGATGGGGTATATGAAGCCTGGAACACATAGTTTGTCAATTTCGGCTTTGATAGTAGCGGATTTGGATGGGTGCAGTGATCATTTCTTTTGATGTACTGGGGCGACATCAGGCCAAGTGTCGATGCGATGTTCGACACTAGAAGGATCGAGGTCGAGCATCTCTATATATGACCAAGAAAAAATATCTCGGTATTCCTGAAAGAGTTCTTTGTAAGCAGTGAGTTCCTCAGGGGAGAATGCAGTGCCAATGGTGATTTCTTCGATGATTCCTGGTTTGAGGGAAATATCAATTTTGATAGTAGGGGAAATATTGGCCATGTTTCCTTCTTCAAAAGAATCAGGAGCAGGGATAGGGTTATTGAACCAATCTATGTTCCCTAATGGGATAAAATCCTTGGTTTCGATTGCTCATATGGAGGCTTGGCTAGGAGGGTCAAAGGTTTCCTGTGAGAGAAAGAGCGTTCTATGATGGAGTGCATTCCATGGGAAATTAGGGGTAGTTAGTTCCTCTAGGATATCTTCTTCAAAGTGAAAAATGCAAGAATATAGGGGATCCCGGGAAGTAACATTGGTGACTGTCACTGTGTGATTGTCTTCAGGTGGTGAATACGTAGAGGGGGTATCATAACTATGGTGATATGGTGTACTTGTCATAAACCAAATGTCTAGATACTATGGGTTGTAAACTGTGGTCGGGTGTAATATTTCCTGAGGGAAATGAACCGAAGAATTGGGCGGATTTAGGGGAAAATCCTCAGACAGTCTATCCATAAACCGTGGAGGGATGGGAAGTGAATTAGGTTCAAGAGAGGTGATGTGAACGGTATATAGAGAAGGAATAGGGGGAATCACTTGCATCACAGGAAGTGGGGTGGTTGGAGGATTTTGAATAAGGGCCATTTGACGATGCATGTATTCAATGATTGAAGGACACTGGTGTGTGAAATGATCAAGTGAGTCACAAAGAGAGCAGGGGAATCTCAACCATTTTTTTATTGCGGTCATGACATAATGGATGTCAGTGACGTGGGTTTTTGATGATGTGGGTGGAGAGGGGTCTTGCTGAAATATTTGGCATACTGTCGTTAGTGTTTTCCGAAACTGAGGTAATGCATGGAAATGATGAGTGTAGCGGCCATACTCTGAATAGATGAACATGCGAATTTGGTTCGCAACCCTTTACTGCCTATAGTAGGGGACGTGGTGGTAGTACTAGGTGTTCTTGGTGAAGTGACGAGCGATGTGGTTTCTCGAGGGAGTTGGATCAAGTTGCATAACTCAGGGAGAGAGGGACAACTATTGGTGGGGTGTCCCGCTCTCTCGCAAAGTGTGCAAAGAGGTTGAACTCGGGGAGGAAGTGGAGTGGTGGGTTATTTCTTCTTTCGTCTTCCCCCAACTGTCGCGGTGGTGCTGGAAAGTGGAGGTGAGGGAGGTGTGGTCGAATTTAGTACTGGAATCTGCATTGAGATTCCCTCTATTTGGGGAGGGAGGGATAGTTGAGGGACCATCGCGAGTGGGTGTAGATACCATACCAGAATGGTGAGCACCATGTTGGGAAGGGTAAGCGTTGCAACTACCTGAAAATCTTATATACCCGGTGGGGGGTAGAAGAAGGGAATTTGAGTAATGGCTTGGGGGATTGTCTCCCAAACCAGGATTTGACCTTGGGGGAGGGTGAAATCAAGGATAAGTGGTGTCGTAGGGTTCTCATGGGATTTCTGAGGTAGGATTTCTTCCACTAGTGGGACATCAACGAGTGGAGAAGCCTCTGTAGGATGAATGGTATCTCCAGTTTTAGTTCCATTGGAAGATATGACACACACTTGTGTTGAGGGATGTATGAGTGGTGGTGGTCCATGGTATGCCCCCAACAAAGATGGGTCCTTGAAAATTCTGGGGGCCGTATGCATGAGTGGATATGCGTTGGACCCACTGCGGACAAGAGGTAAGATGTTATCGATGTTGGAGGAGTGGTTAGGCTCGTAATGTGAAACTTGGTCGATGGTTATGATCTTCCCATTGTGGGGGAACTTATTGTTTGAAACACAGAAGAGGCCACAACCTTCATAGCGTACATGTAGCTACATCCAAACAAGATGTTGTAATCAAGAAGGGCATCGATAACCTCAATTTCGATAAGGATGGTTTTTCCCCCGAGTTCAACAGGGACATTTTGAAAGAGCCTGATGTAGAGCCCCTACCTCAACACAGTTTGCTGACCTCCCGGTCTATGGATATTCAAATCCTCTGAGTCAAAAATGGCTCCTTGGTTCACACTGGAACCTTCACGAAAACAAATCCACAGGTCCTTTTGTATGCTTCGCCCATGCTTGCATGCACTGGACTTCAACCCTTGACTTTCCTTTAAACTCTCCAAATCTATATCCTTCCTAAGCTTGGTCCTTGCTGCAAACTTAAGGATTATAAGGCATCCTGCACATGCTCCTTGTGGCTTCACAATAACCTCTAGTTATTCAACAACTCCAAATATGTGCACTCCTTGCAACAAAAGTTCTTCAACCGCTCACTTGGATTGGAAAATTCTAAGACTTCGACTTGGCCTGTGCACACCTTGCACAACTCTGTGCTATACTTGCATTCCTACTTATATAAGCTAACTCTACCTCTTATGAGCTTGTCTGAGGTAAAATTCAGAAACTTGTCGACACACTCCTTATGGACCTTCACTGCACTCCTTGTAGGAATTCTTAGGAAGAGACACAATTGAAACTTATACTCTCCCTCTCACAGAATTCATACATTCAACATGAAATCACATATACATGGAACTGAAACGAATGCATAAAAGAGACTGAAAATAGACTGTAAACATACCATTCAATAGATGCATACAGAAACCATAAAACACCATGAAATTAGATCAAAGAATTCTTATATTACTCCAATTTCTTCTATACATAGTTTCTATAGAAACAACTATCTGCTCATACAAATCTACAATCACTATTCTTCTTTTCTCTCCTATGCTCTCTTGCTCTACATATTCTACTCATACAATGAGAATGATCATACAATACATATGAGGGAGTCTTCTTGAGTTCCCCCCCTACAACTCTAAGCTATCTTATCAAATTAAAGATTACTACCTACATTACATTTATTACAATAAATGTCTACAACTGACAGATGAGAGAAACACTCAAGATCTATATTACAATCCCAAAAACATTAAAATAAAATATATCTTTTCAGATATTACATGAATGTGCCATCCTTTGAAATTCAATATGTATTCAAAATGCATGTTTATGTATATCCAGTTGTTGTCCACTAGCACTTGCTTTGCTGGCGATGGTCCTGCATCGTACTCCTCTGGATGAAAAATTCATGGACTCCTGTCCATGAGCTCCTACACCGTCTATCCATGTTTCTGGATATCTGCTTCACTTTCCCAACTAGCATCCTCAATCGAGTGTCCTTTCCATTTTACCAAATACTCAAAATATGTCTTCCTCCGGGTCTTCTTGCCAACTCTCTGATCAATGATCTTTTCCATCTGTGACTTTTCATCTATAGGCATCTGTTTGACCCACTAAATATCCTTCTGATTCTATACCCCCTTTTTTTCTTCTTCTCTGTAAGGATACAAATCTGCTACGTTGA
Source organism: Picea engelmannii (assembly GCA_009831015.1). Classification (NCBI taxonomy): domain Eukaryota; kingdom Viridiplantae; phylum Streptophyta; class Pinopsida; order Pinales; family Pinaceae; genus Picea; species Picea engelmannii. The sequence goes on along the minus strand of ML798486.1, from coordinate 3,388 downwards.
ATATGGGTGATATTCCCTCTTCATCTGGCAATTCTATTTCATAAGCATTTGCCTCAAATTTTCTAAAAATCTTATACGGCCCTATATTTTTCATCTTCATCTTATTATATGTTCCCCTTGGGAACCTTTCTTTTCTGAGATGTGCTAAGACTAAATCTCCCACTTCAAATTGAAGCTCTCTTATGTGTTGATCTGCTCTGCGCTTGTATTCCTGGTTGGAATTATGCAATCGCTCTTTAATCTTACTGTGGAGCTCCTACATTTATGCTGCAAAATATTCCACTCCAACACTTCTGAACTCATTCTTCTCTAAGTCTCTCAACTCAAATACTCCTCTCGGCTGCATTCCATACATTATCTGGAATGGGTTGTGTCCTATGATCCTATTAGGTGACTCATTATATGCAAATTTCACTTGTGGTAGAATCTGATCCCACTGACTGTGATGTTCAGCTACTAAACTCCTCAATAAGTCCCCCAAACTTCGATTTACTACCTCAGTCTGCCCATCCGTCTAAGGGTGATATGCTGAGCTAAAATATAGATTCATCCCCAGCTTCTTCCATAGTGTACTCCAGAAATGATCAACAAATTTGGTATCTCTGTCTGAAACAATAATCTTGGGTAAACCATGAAGTCAAACTACTTCTTTGGAAAATAGATTTGCAATGTGTGTTGCACCACTGGTTTTTTGACATGGAATGAAATGTGCCATTTTGGAAAATCTATCAACTACCACAAATATGGAATCACAACCCTTATGTTTCCTTGTCAGTCCTAACACAAAATCCATGCTTACTGCGTCCCACGACCTCTCTGGTATTGGCAATGGTTGATACGACCCAGTATTCTATCTTTTCCCCTTTGCGTGTTGGCAGATTCTACATATGTTGAAAAAATTATGCACATCTGTCCTCATTCCTGGCCAATAATATAGAATGTTCAGTTTCACAAATGTTTTGTCATGGCTGAAATGTCCAGCTAATCCCCCACTATATTTTTCCTTCAAAAGGTTTTCTCTCATAGAACTCTTTGGGATACATAATTGATTTCCTTTAAACAATAGTCTGTCCTGAATCAAGTATTCAATCCATTGGATTTTGTCCCTTAGAACATGATTTTCACATGATTCATAAGCATCCTTGAAATCTGAATCATCTCTGTACATTTCCTGAAGGCTATCAAAACCTAAGGTTTTCGCACGAAACTCCTACAGAATCAAACATTTCCTGCTCAATGCATCAACGACCTTGTTAGCATTTCCAAAAATGTGCTTTGTAAAAAAAGTAAAGTTTTGCATGAACTCAACCCATTTTGCATGTTTCTGGTTCAGTTTCTCCTGTCTGTTTATAAACTGTAAGGCCTGGTTGTCGCTACACAAAACAAACTCTTTTGGAACAAGGTAGTGCCTCCATTTCTTCAACACTTGTATGACTAATTAATACTCTTTATCATACGTGGAATAATTCCTTTTCGCATCAGTTAACTTCTCACTGAAGTATGCAACTGTTCTATTATCTTGACTTAAGACTACTCCATTCGCAAATCCACTTGCGTCACATCTCACTTGAAATGTTTTACTGAAATCTAGCAGAACCAGAACTGGCTATTCAATTATCTTTTCTTTCAACAACTTGAAATTTTTCTCCGCTTCCTCTCTCCAATGAAAATATTTATGTCTTTTCTTGACTGTGTCCATCATTGACGCACAAATTCCACTAAAATTTCTGATGAACTTCCTAAAAAAACTGGCTAGTCCATGGAAGCTTCTGACTTCAAAGATATTTCTTAGTTATGGCCATTCTTTGATTTCTTTTACCATTTACGGATCCATATTCAACTCATTTGAAGAGATCACAAAACCCAAATAAATAAGCTATGTATTCATGAAAGACAACTTCTTCAGATTTATCAACAACTTTTCTTATTGCAATCTCCTCATCACTGAAGTTAAATGTCTCAAATGTTCTTCTTCAATCTTACTGAAGATCAACATATCATCAAGATACACAATTACAAATTTTCCAATGAAATATTTCAATCTTTCGTTCATTAATATCATGAAAGTACTTGTTGCATTCGTCAAACCAAACAACATGACAAACCAATCATACAGCCCTTCATTTGTCTTGAATGTTGTCTTCCATTTATCACCTTCCCTCATTCTAATCTGATGATATCCTCTTTTCAAATCAATTTTTGAAAAAAACGTTGCCTCACTCAAGAAATCCATCAAGTCATCCATCTTGGGTAAAGGAAATATATACCTAATGGTGATTTTGTTTATATCCCTCGAGTCTGTACACATTCTCCATCCACCATCCTTCTTCAGACTTAACACTTTTGGTACAACACATGGACTCAAGATTTCTCTAATCAACCCTTTGTCCATCATATCATGGATTTGCTTCTTGACTTCTTCATTCTCCTGTGGCGCCAATCTGTACGAGGCTTTGTTTGGTAAAATCGCTCCTAGTATAAGGTCAATGTGATGGCTTATACTTTTGATGGGAGGCAATGAACAAGGTAAATTGTCCACCACTATATCAGTGAAATTCTCTAGCAATTCATGAATTTCCTCAGGTAGATCATCTATTGAGGTACTATTCAAGATGAATCTAGGTTTTCTAACCACAACAAACTGCATTTCTTGATATTTATTGACTTCATCCAGAAGTTCCTTCCCACTCATGAGAAGTATAGTATTGTTTGTTTCTTCTTTTGCCTTCTTGTCTTCAATTGGCAGCAACATATGTGTCCTACCATTCTTCTCCAAGGTATAAGTGTTCTTTCTTCCATCATGAATAACATTTATGTCATATTTCCATGGCCTTCCCAAAAAAATATGAGAGACATCCATGGGAATTACATCACATAAGATCTCATCTCTATAACCCCCTATCTTAAATTCAACTAAACATTATTTAGTGATTGTTACCTGATGTCCTTTTTGTAGCCACACGACTTTATATGGACTCTGATGTGCAACTGTCTCCAATTCTAGCTTCTCCACCATCTATGTGGATACTAGATTATTTGTGCTTCCACTGTCCACTATCACCTTGCATACCCTATCCTTGGTCTTTTTTGGGCTCTAAAGATGTCCTAAAAACAACCTCTATGCATCAACCAAAGGTAGGCGTTGGAACAAGCGTTTTACTTGTTGCCTACGTAGGTTCTTACCTTCCGTTTTCAATACCCAACCTCCAGAGATGAAACACCTATAAAGGAACAACAATCATAAAGAGAACGACAGTTGTTCTATTCAAAGGAACAACATGACCTGCAAAAGGAACAACAATCAGAACAAAAGGAACAACAGTCGTTACATTGGGCCGAACTAATGTTGAATTAATTGCATTGTAGTATTTACCCAACTATCTAATTT
>ML798485.1:250288-269010 GCA_009831015.1 Picea engelmannii | reverse complement strand
CCATGGAAAAATCTTAACCTATGACTATTTGCAGAAGAAAGGATTCTACGGTCCCTCCATCTGCTCATTGTGCAATGAAAATGCAGAGACAACAGTCCACCTAATTCTAGAATGCAACTTCTCCAAGTAGATATGGTCTTCCTTTATTCAAGATTTGGATCCTAATTTCACGCTCCCTTGTTCCACTGCTAAACTCTTCTCTAAATGGGCAATCAGATATCCTGGCCCTCCTCCTAAAAACAAGATCATTAAATCGGCATGGGCTGTCCTCCCAAAGGTTATCTGTTGGCAGATATGGCTAGAACCTAACAGAAGAATCTTCAGAAATACAAAGCAGAACCACAAGGCCTTAGAAATCAAGATTAAATGCCAAATAAAGGAATGCTTGACTGACATAAAAGACGACTCCAATCTCAGCCAACAGGACATCGCATGGGGATCAATTATAGATATTCAATTTCTCCCAGCAGTCAGAAAAGCCCCTACTATTAAAGATTGGCAAATAAGGAAATCTGAAATCGACTTTCAAGACTGGATCAAATCGCAAGCAAGGCATTCCCTCTTTTTTGATGGAGCAACAAAGGGCAACTCGGGCAAAGCTGGTGCAGGAGGTGTTGTTGTAAATCCGTTTGGGGATAAAATCCACTCCTATGCTTGGGGACTTGGATATTCTTCCATCATTCAAGCTGAGGCCTTGGCCCTCTTCCAAGGTCTAAAGATCCTTAAAGAATTAAGCATCAATGAAGCAAATGTTATAGGTGACTCCCAGATCGTTATAAACGCAATGGTTTCCAATTCCCCAACTTTGGACCTAAATCTATCAAGGCTGCTAACTAGAATCAAAGGCTTGGAAAACACTTTCCAGAACTTGAAGTACTACCATGTGTTGAGAACTCATAATAAAGCGACGGACATGGAAGCCAACAAAGCTTCCCTTCTCTCTGTCGGGGTCAAGATGAAAGACGAAGAAGAATCATGGGAACCCATTCCTTAAGCTGATTGCTGCCATGTTTTACTACTTGCTATTAAACAAATTTGTTTGTATCTCCAAGAGGGGGAAAATCTCTGAAATCGATTCTATGGGTTCCTTGCCAAGGAAGAAATCTTCAAGCCTCAACTGCACCCTCATTTGTAGCAGTGAGATGCAACAGAACAAAGAAATCACCAATGTAATCAGATTTTCGGTTTTCAGGCCAAGATGAATATAAATACTCCATAACCGTTTCTGTAAATAAAAAAAAAAGGTGTTGTCTGCACTAGAATTATACATATTTAACCACTCCAATATGTAGATCCAACAATATCTCACCAAATTTACAACAAATATCTCCCTAAAATATACTCCACATTTAGACTACTGCTTTAAAAATATAAAATATAGATTGTCGAGTACACATTATTCTTTTAAAAGATCTACAATAAAAATAAGGTTTAGTTTTGACTCTAATGCTAGATTTCACACTTTTAACCTAGAATGTTGAAGGTTTGGAAGAATTTGTAATTGGGCAAATTATCCAGTGAGAGAGAGGCAATTTGCCAGTAAAATTATGTCCCAACATCGACAAGATTGTAATGAAAATGAGGCATGTTTAAAAAAATTATGTTTAAAAGCTATCTAATATAAATAGTGCTTAGACTTTAGATGTTCAAAAAATCCAAGTTAAAGATGAATTTTTATGGGTTTTAAAAAATGCAACAAGATTCTAAAATTCAATTTCTAAACAAGTTTACATCCATCTTCACTCTTGATCTACTAAGTATGGAGAGGGATAAAAAAGAAACTCACCCCCAAACCTCCTAATGGTAAAAAAAAATCAAAATCAAGGTCATGATTGTAGAAGACATTTTATAAAGTAGGTTAAATAAGAATGTAATAGACGTTTTATAAACTAGCTTAAATCATCTTAACTCGTGATCTCTTAAGCACCAAGAGAAACAAGAGGGATCAAGAAGAAACTAGAACACTAGAGCACGAGCCTATGGATACTTAAAAAATCAAGGTTAAGATGGATCTACCACAAACATCTAAATGCTTAAAAAATTCAAGGTTAACATGAATCTATAAGTGTTTATTTTTTTTTGTCTTCCATGTAAACAAATGTGTAAATAAGTAACCTCTGGATTTTAATTTCCTAGTTTTCTTTGTTCACTCTCTCTTGTCTAGGTCCTAGAGACCAAGCCACTTTAATGGAAATTAAAAGACATCATCATTATCATATTTTTTTATTATAACCATTTTTTCTTTGTATTCTTCTCATTGTTATCTTATCCATCTCAATTTTTCTTTAATTTTAATATATTAGCATTGATTTACATTAAGCATCTCAACCATACTAGCTGGTATAGTGCATTTTATCTCTCTCAGTGTAACAAATAAATAAAGTTAACGAGGGCATGTTTGGTTTGTAAAATTGGGTAATTGTTATTTCCTCCATCAACATTCATTTTTTTGAACTTGTGGGTAGTCTTTCCAATGGAATCAAGGGAGCTCATGCAACTGAGGCCAAGGGAAAGTCCTTGGTAAATTTGGTGGAGCAGACTCATGCGATTGGACCCAAGTGTAACTTCAAGATGAATTTAGAGGATTGGATACCCCCACGAGAATCATGGTAGCCATGATGGGTTCACCAACATTTATGAGTGGAGGGAAAACAAAGGATGCCCATTGGGGATGAAGGGAAACTGAGCTCCTATGTCCATGAGAAGTGGGTCCAAATATGAGGTCCTAGTGTTTCTGACCCTTTTGCTTTTAATCTCTAGGTTTCCCTTGACACCATGACCTCTCTAGTAATGATCCCTCGTGTGGGAGAGATCACTTGGAATTCCCTTGAGTGTGGTGTGCCAAACTACCTACTCATTCTAGGCATCACTTGGAATTCATGAGTGTAATGGTCATATGTGCATGTTATATAGGGGTGTTCATTGTCTTGTCAGGGTTTTGGGGCCCTATTTCTTTGATTAGCATTTTGGTTTTGATTTGGGTTATAGAGAGTGTGCCTCCTTGAATGGGGTTTTAAGTGTTGTTGTTCTTGCAGCCTTGGTTGGGTTGTTGGCTAGTGTTTTGGTTGTGAATGGGGTTGGGGGGTGTGACCCAACCTAACAAAAAAATGGTGGTCTCTAATCAAAATTGCTCACCTATGTCTATGGTGTGTGACCGAGAGGTGGGTTAATGTAGAGTGAGTTTAAGTTAGGGCATGCCCACTTCCAGATTGGTGGTGGAGGCCCTGGAGAGGGTGTGTAACTAGGTGATAATGTATATAAGGCATGTGGTGTTTAGGGTGATGAAGGACCACAAGAGGTAAGAGGTTCGTACAAGTCGGATGGTCCTAGTAGGGAATGAGGTTTTTCATACATATAAGTGTCAAATTGTTGTTGACTTAATGGTGGAAAAGCATGTTGTACATATTTGATTAGGCCATCGAAAACATGTCTTAATGTGGTGGTCATTGAGGAGAAGTGGGGTGCATCAAGCATGTATATATTCATACAATTTGTTTTTTTGTATATTAGGTTAAGTCTCAGCGGGATGTTGATTACATTAGCCTTGGTTCAAGGATTGGAGAATAGGGCCTCTCATGTTATTCGTGGTAGTAGTGACTTAATCATGTACAAAATAATTTATTAGGTAAGTTTATGTGTTTACAAAACCATTGACAATGTCGCCATGGGTGTATGTGGTTGGTGATAAGGGTAGAAGTGGGTTGCCTCAATGTGATGACGAGTTTATCAATTTCTTGGTGAACGGGGAGGTGGAAATAGACCAAAATCTTGATTGAGTGTTTTTAAATCCCAAAATTTATCTGTGGGAAGTTAAACGTACCAATTGGTACAAGATCCTATTAAATTCTCTTGAAAAAGTTTGATCCTAATGGTGTCATCTTTGAGGTTGTTTGATCCTCAACATAATTAGTTTGTGCTTATGTGGGTGGCAGGGTATTCATGGAATTTTCCCTCGAATTTTGTTGAAACAGAAGGGAGCTTGTGTCATGTCTACCCTATCATTATTGTGTGTGATGGGGTCATTTGTGATTTGATTGAGGTCTAGAAAATTGAGGAAGCCAAAAAATGGGTTATAGGTTGTTAGGTTGGAATCTGTGATTCTTAGTGGACTCCCTTCTAGTGAGCAAGAGTGATGTCTTTATGGTGAAGGAGAAAAGGATTATCCTAAAAAAATATTGTTATCTATCTCAAATTAAATTTCATTATAAAAAAGAATGAGATCTTCTATGGCAAAGGAATTGTCCATGATTTTAATAAATCCTTACCTATATATTAAAATATCTAAATTTCAACTATCAACGAAACCAGCTCACTCTATGATTTATGTGAAGTCATCTATGAAAACTCTTTAGTATCAAAAGAGACCAAGGTAATGGGGTCAATACTAAACACACACCAAGGTAATGGGGTCAATGATTTTAAAAACACAAGCAAATCCAAATAAAAAGGATCTTCCAAATAAGGTTTCAAGAATGGTGGGGGCGAATCTCAAGTAAAGATTAAATAGAGACAAAATAAAATAAATTTATATTTTGAATATATGTCAATATTAAATATATCTACGAGACACTTTTCAATACTTAAATATTACCAAACTGGACATGATAAACTAGAGTAAACTTGTAATATGGGGGGGGTTATCCATATGTGGGTTGACCCTCGCTGATTACCAACGGGCGTTGAGTTACTAATGGTTGACTCCAAATGTTATTACTAAATTTAGGTTTTGGACAATATTTAATATTTAAATATGAATAAAGTGGACATGGTAAACGTGTGATTTTGTTAAAGTGGTCGTAGGGACCGATAGCGTCGTTGCTCTGTAAAACTCTTCAGAGCCTTCCATTATGACGCACCGCCCTTTTAGTGTTGATGGACCACGTCAACATAATAATCTTTACTTCAACAAAATAAAATAAAGTTTTATAATGGAAATTTCTTAAAAAATGGAATTATAATTTTCAAGATATTTCTTTATTAAATTTAGAATTTTTTTTTTGAATTTATTGGTTTTTTTTAACTTATTTTTTATCATAATTTTTTTAATAAAATAAAATTATAATTTTCAAAAATTTTCCTTACTAAATTTAGAATTTTTTTAAATAATTAAATTTATTTGCTTCTTAACTTACTCATTTCCATTATGATAAAACCTTAAGTTACAAAATGATAACAATTTGAAATAATTTATTTCCATCATTATTACTTGTTAAGTTACAAGATTTTTTTAAATAATTAAATTTATTTGCTTCTTAACTTACTCATTTCCATTATGATAAAACCTTAAGTTACAAAATGATAACAATTTGAAATAATTTATTTCCATCATTATTACTTGTTAAGTTACAAGATGATAACCATCCAAAGTAGTTTTACAAGATCAGAAGTAGTTTTAATCTCAACAAAGTTGTTTTTAAAACCATAAATGAAAAGAAGAAATTGACCACATATATTGTTAAATATATATTCTTATTTTTTTATTGTAAATGTAATTTTAAGAATGGATAAATGTAATTTAAAGGTGGGTTTATGAGTTTCTAAATCGATTTACTTGAAAAAATACAATTATGTAGAAATAATTTTCATTAAAAAAAGACGATTTAGTTAATTAACTTGGATCTATCTTAACTCCATATCTATGCTTGAAAGATCTTTAATTAAAATGGATCTATCCTACTTAAAATACATATTTTGTAGGCAATGTTATATATATTTGGTATCATGAATCCATCTTCATTCCACATCTATACTTGAAAAATCTCTAATTAAAATGAATATATGTTACGTGGAATATATATATATATATATATATATAGCCAAACACAATTGGGATGCAAATCTTTTTGTGCTTTCAAGATCTCTAATTAAAATGCATTTATGCTACTTGAAACACATATCTTGTAGGCAATGTTATACACACACACTATCTTGTAGCATATCACCGTGTGTTTATAAAAAAAAACAACTACTAATTGTGTCAAAGAAAATTGATTAAGTAGTATAGCGAAAGACAATTGATTAAATGAGACTACGATCTTTCCAATACTAAGATGCAAAATGCAAGTATTTTCTCTCATATAATAATTACACAACACCATGACTCCATACCTATGATCTTTCCAATACTAAGCTGCAAAATGCAAGTAGTTTCTCTTATACAACAATTAGATAACATCATGACTCCATACTTTACTATATATGTGCAACACTAAGATGTAGAATGCACCTAATTTCTTCATATATAACGATTCCAGAACATCATGATTTCATTTTTTTTCCCCTTTTTCTAATATTTTTTTAATTAGTAATGCAAACAATTTGTCTTTATCATTTTTATAGAGATTAAAAAATTGATGTGTATGAATAAATTTTTGGTAAAATATAAGATAAAAATGATGAAACTAAGTAACTTAAACTTTGGATGTTTAGATTAGGTTTTTTTTTTAATATATATACAATTTTTCTTTTTCCTTTTTAATTAAATATCTAATGTTAATTTTTTCCATTTTAATTTAATAGGTTAGTGCCCAGCTACCATCAACCAAAGAATGCAATGAAACACACTTAAACCAATCTACTTAAGTTGTTATTCCAGAAGACACATGTCAACCAAACTACATTGTAAAGTGCACATTGTTACCGGACAAAATTAAGAATGCCAAGAGACACATGTCAACCAAAATACCTTGGAAAGTGCACATTGTTATCGACAACATTATGGAAAATAAGAATCCAGAAGCTTAAATTTCAATGTTTAAAAGATTTGGGATAAAAATGAGACAGAAAATAAAAATGAGAATATCTCTTTAAAATATACCCGAGGGAAAAAACTTAGCACATTTAGACTATTGCTTTAAAAAATGTTGGCGTTTAAGAGATCTCCAATAAAAATAAGGTTTAGACTTTGAACTTTTTAAAATTCCAAGTTAAAAGGTCCACCACTATTGGAATTTCAAAATAAAATGGCCCATGGAATTTGACAATTTTGACTCCAATGCCAGTTTTCACACTTTTAACCTAGAATGACACTTTAACCTAGAATGTTGAAGGTTTGGAAGAATTTGTAACTAGGAAAATTATCCAGTGAGAGAAAGGCAATTTGCCAGTAAAATTTCATCCCAACATCTACAAGATTGTAATGAAAATGAGACATGTTTAAAAGCTATCAAATAAAAATAGTGCTTAGACTTTAGATGTTCCAAAAGTTAAAGATGAATTTTTATGGTTTTTTCTAAATGCAACAAGATTCTAAAATTCAATTTCTAAACAAGTTTACATCCATCTTCACTCCTAATCTACTAAGTATGGAGAGGGATAAAAAAGAAACTCACCCGCAAACCTCCTAATGATAAAAGAATCAAGGTCATGATTGTAGAAGACATTTTATAAACTAGGTTAAATAAGAATGTAATAGACGTTTTATAAACTAGCTTAAATCATCTTAACTCTTGATCTCTTAAGCACCAAGAGAAACAAGAGGGATCAAGAAGAAACTAGAGCACTAGAGCACATGCCTCTTAATACTTTAAAAAATCAAGGTAAAGATGGATCTAACACAAACATCTAAATGCTTAAAAAATTCAAGGTTAACATGAATCTATCAGTGTTTATTTTTTTTTGTCTTGCATGATCGGTTCACCAACATTTATGGGTGGAGGGAAAACATGTAAGTAGTCTAGCCAAAGACAATTGATTAAATGAGACTACAATCTTTCCAATGCTAAGATGCATTATGCAAGTCGTTTCTCTCACACAACAATTAGACAACACCATGACTCCATACTTACGATCTTTCCAATACTAAGATGCAGGATGCAAGTAGTTTCTCTCATACAACAATTAGAAAACACCATGACTCCATACTTTACAATATGTGCAATACTAAGATGTAGAATGCATCTCGTTTCTTCATATATAATGATTCTAGAACATCATGATTTCATTTTTTTTTTTCCTTTTTCTAATATTTTTTTAATTAGTAATGCAAACTATTTGTCTTTATCATTTATATAGAGAATAAAAAATTGATGTGTATGAGTAAATTTTTGGTAAAATATAAGATAAAAATGATGAAACTACGCAACTTAGACTTTGGATATTTAGATTAGGTTTCTTTTCTTTTATATACAATTTTTTCTTTTTCCTTTTTATTAAATATCTAATGTTAATTTTTTCGATTTTAATTTAATAGGTTAGTGTCGAGCTACCATCAACCAAAGAATGTCACGAGACAACCAATCTACTTACGTTGTTATCTGAGATGACACATGCCAACCAAACTACATTGTAAAGTGCACATTGTTACCCGACAATATTAAGAATGCCACGAGACACATGTCAACCAAAATACCTTGGAAAGTGCACATTGTTACCAAAAACATTCTAGAAGATAAGAAGTTTAAATTTCAATGTTTAAGAGATTTGGGATAAAAATGAGGCAGAAACTAAAAATAAGACATATGCATAAATATATGAAAATTTTGGTGTTTAAAAGATCTCAGATAAAAATAATGCCTAGATTGTTGGTGTTTAAAAAAGGTGTTGTCTGCACTAGAATTATACATATTTAACCACTCCAATATGTAGATCCAACAATATCTCACCGAATTTACAACAAATATCTCCCTAAAATATACTCCACATTTAGACTACTGCTTTAAAAATATAAAATATAGATTGTCGAGTACACATTATTCTTTTAAAAGATCTACAATAAAAATAAGGTTTAGTTTTGACTCCAATGCCAGATTTCACACTTTTAACCTAGAATGTTGAAGGTTTGGAAGAATTTGTAATTGGGCAAATTATCCAGTGAGAGAGAGGCAATTTGCCAGTAAAATTATGTCCCAACATCGACAAGATTGTAATGAAAATGAGGCATTTTAAAAAAAATTATGTTTAAAAGCTATCTAATATAAATAGTGCTTAGACTTTAGATGTTCAAAAAGTCCAAGTTAAAGATGAATTTTTATGGGTTTAAAAAAATGCAACAAGATTTTAAAATTCAATTTCTAAACAAGTTTACATCCATCTTCACTCCTGATCTACTAAGTATGGAGAGGGATAAAAAAGAAACTCACCCCCAAATCTTCTAATGGTAAAAAAAAAAATCAAAATCAAGGTCATGATTGTAGAAGACATTTTATAAAGTAGGTTAAATAAGAATGTAATAGACGTTTTATAAACTAGCTTAAATCATCTTAACTCGTGATCTCTTAAGCACCAAGAGAAACAAGAGGGATCAAGAAGAAACTATAACACTAGAGCACAAGCCTATGAATACTTAAAAAATCAAGGTTAAGATGGATCTACCACAAACATCTAAATGCTTAAAAAATTCAAGGTTAACATGAATCTATAAGTGTTTATTTTTTTTGTCTTCCATGTAAACAAATGTGTAAATAAGTAACCTCTAAGTGTTTATTTTTTTTTGTCTTCCATGTAAACAAATGTGTAAATAAGTAACCTCTGGATTTTAATTTCCTAGTTTTCTTTGTTCACTCTCTCTTGTCTAGGTCCTAGAGACAAAGCCACTTTAATGGAAATTAAAAGACATCATCATTATCATATTTTTTTATTATAACCATTTTTTCTTTGTATTCTTCTCATTGTTATTTTATCCATCTCAATTTTTCTTTAATTTTAATATATTAGCATTGATTTACATTAAGCATCTCAACCATACTAGCTGGTATAGTGCATTTTATCTCTCTCAGTGTAACAAACAAATAAAGTTAACGAGGGCATGTTTGGTTTGTAAAATTGGGTAATTGTTATTTCCTCCATCAACATTCATTTTTTTGAACTTGTGGGTAGTCTTGCCAATGGAATCAAGGGAGCTCATGCAACTGAGGCCAAGGGAAAGTCCTTGGTAAATTTGGTGGAGCAGACTCATGCGATTGGACCCAAGTGTAACTTCAAGATGAATTTAGAGGATTGGATACCCCCATGAGAATCATGGTAGCCATGATGGGTTCACCAACATTTATGAGTGGAGGGAAAACAAAGGATGCCCATTGGGGATGAAGGGAAACTAAGCTGCTATGTCCATGAGAAGTGGGTCCAAATATGAGGTCCTAGTGTTTCTGATCCTTTTGCTTTTAATCTACAGGTTTCCCTTGACACCATGACCTCTCTAGTAATGATCCCTTGTGTGGGAGAGATCACTTGGAATTCCCTTGAGTGTGGTGTGCCAAACTACCTACTCATTCCAGGCATCACTTGGAATTCATGAGTGTAATGGTCATATGTGCATGTTATATAGGGGTGTTCATTGTCTTGTCAGGGTTTTGGGGCCCTATTTCCTTGATTAGCATTTTGGTTTTGATTTGGGTTATAGAGTGTGTGCCTCCTTGAATGGGGTTTTAAGTGTTGTTGTTCTTGCAGCCTTGGTTGGGTTGTTGGCTAGTGTTTTGGTTGTGAATGGGGTTGGGGGGTGTGACCCCAACCTAACAAGAAAATGGTGGTCTCTAATCAAAATTGCTCACCTATGTCTATGGTGGGTGACCAAAAGGTGGGTTAATGTAGAGTGAGTTTAAGTTAGGGTATGCCCACTTCCACATGGGTGGTGGAGGCCCTGGAGAGGGTGTGTAACTAGGTGATAATGTATATAAGGCATGTGGTGTTTAGGGTGATGAAGGACCGCAAGAGGTAAGAGGTTTGTACAGGTTGGATGGTCCTAGTAGGAAATGAGGTTTTCATACATATAAGTGTCAACGTGTTGTTGACTTAATGGTGGAAAAGCGTGTTGTACATATTTGATTAGGCCATCAACAACATGTCTTATTGTGGTGGTCATTGAGGAGACGTGGGGTGCATCAAGCATGTATATATTCATACAATTTGTTTTTTTGTACATTAGGTTAAGTCTCAGGGGGATGTCTATTGCATTAACCTTGGTTCAAGGATTGGAGAATAGAGCCTCTCGTGTTATTCGTGGTAATAGCGACTTAATCATGTACAAAATAATTTATTAGGTAAGTTTATGTGTTTACATAACCATTGACAATGTCGCCATGGGTGTATGTGGTTGGTGATAAGGGTAGAAGTGGGTTGCCTCAATGTGATGAGGAGTTCTTTATCAATTTCTTGGTGAATGGGGAGGTGGAAATAGACCAAAATTTGTGGGAAGTTAAATGTACCAATTGGTACAAGATCCTATTAAATTCTCTTGAAAAAGTTTGATCCTAATGGTGTCATCTCTGAGGTTGTTTGATCCACAACATAATTTGTCTGTGCTTATGTGGGTGGCAGGGTATTCATGGAATTTTCCCTCGAATTTTGTTGAATCAGAAGGGAGCTTGCGTCATGTCTACCCTATCATCATTGCATCTGATGGGGTCATTTGTGATTATTGTGATTTGATTGAGGTCTAGAAAATTAAGGAAGCCAAAAAAATGGGTTATGAGTTGTTGGGTTGGAATCTGTGATTCTTAGTGAACTCCCTTCTAGTGAGCAAGGGTAATGTCTCTATGATGAGGAAGAGAAGGATTATCCTAAAAGAATATTATTATCTATCTCAAGTTAGATTTCATTATCACAAAGAATAAAATCTTTGTAACAAAGGAGTTGTCCATGATTTTGATAAGTCCTTACATATATGTTAAAATATCTAAATTTCAAGGATCAAGAAGGAAGACGAAACCTCACTCTATGATTTATGTGAAGTCATGTATGAAAACTCTTAAATATCAAAAGAGACTAAGGTAATGGGGTTAATTCTAAACACACACTCTACAAATTAAAAACACAAGAAAATCCAAATAAAAAGGATCTTCCAAATAAGGTTTGGACAATGGTGGGGGCGAATCTCAAGTAAAGATTAAATAGAGAAAATAAAATAAATTTATATTTTGAATATATGTTAATATTAAATATATCTACTAGACACTTTTCAATACTTAAATATTACCAAGTGGACATGATAAACTAGGGTAAACTTGTAATATGAGGGGGTTCTCCATATGTGGGTTGACCCTCGTTGATTAACAACGGGCGTTGAGTTACTAATGGTTGACTCCAAATGTTATTACTAAATTTAGGTTTTGGACAATATTTAATATTTAAATATGAATAAAGTGGACATGGTAAACGTGTGATTTTGTTAAAGTGGTCCTAGGGACCGATAGTGTCGTTGCTCTTTAAAACTTTTCAAGGCCTTCCATTATGACGCACCGCCCTTTTAGTGTTGATGGACCACGTCAGCATAATAATCTTTACTTCAACAAAATAAAATGAATAGTTACACATGTAAATTTTTAAGACTTTACTTTGACAAAATACAATTCTAAAAAAATATGAATAAGTACACATGTAAATTTTTTTTTAAAAGATTGAAAGTGATTAATATAATATTTTTTTTTTTTTAACAAATTATTTTAATTTTTTTTAATTATTAGTTTCTTAAATAATAATTAATAATAATAATAATCTATTTTTAAAATTATAAGATTATAATTAAATTAAACATCAAAATATATGAAACATTCAATGACAATTTTTTTACATATTATATAAGTTTTTAAATATTAAAACATTATTTTTAATGTAAAAGAATAATATTTTTGTTAAAAGTTAGTTAAAAAAATTTAATTAAATAAAGATAAATTTGATAATATTTTTGGGTGAAATAAAGTTTTATTATAATTTTTTATTTTTATTTTGAAATTAAATGATTTTCTATTTTTAATAATAAAGTTTTATAATGAAAATTTCTTCAAAAGTGGAATTATGATGATGATGATGATGATTAAAGTCCATTAAGACCAAATTGGTTTATTGGACCTTAAGAGGGTAAGTGATTTATTGCAATTCTTTAGAATTTTGTTTGTATGCTCGAAAAGCATTAAGAGACGTTGTCCAAGATCACCATACTTTTGTTGAGTTAAGAGGTTACGAAAGTTGGTAGTGTGATAAATGTTTTTAAAATGAGATCTAATATGGGTATAGGCTGGACAATCTAAGAGAAAGTGCTTTTCATCTTCAACCTTTTTAGTGTCACAAAGGTGACACACTGTTTCATCCCATGGCGTTTTAAGAATTGACCAACGCCCAGTTTCACTATGGAGATCATGAGAATTTGTTCTTATCTTAGCAATGCTTATTTTTTTCTTTACACTTGGCAAAACAGATAGATAATTTTGATCTTCTAGATTAGGGTTAATTACAGCTTTATAATACCTTAATTTTCTTTTTTCCTCTAACTCTTTATCACACCACATTTTCTCCTTAAATTTTGATTTGACGTTTTTTTTAATAGTATCTTTATTCTACAAATGATTCCCCAGTAGTTTAGTCAAGACCGAGCGTCTTTATGCCATCCTCGCTTGAGTCGATGGTGGTTATGCCTTGATTTTGAAGCAATTTTAGGTAGCCTATTGTCTTACATGTTGTTTAACTTGTTCTTATACATTAGGTATCTAGTCATAACCATGCTCTTAATGGGGGAGAGGCTTGTTTCTAAGAGGAGGATGGGATAGGGTGTATTTCCTTTAATTTTGAGATTATAGGTTATAAAATTCTTTTGTATTTTCTCTATTTTTCTCCAAGATTCACGAGAGATACTATAGCCCCGAACTTCACATCCATAAAGAATAACAAGTTTAAAAAGAGTCTCAAAGAGGAGTTTCTTCTTATCCCAACTCCAAAGATCAACTGATTTGCAATTGTTTTCAAGCCCATAATAAGCTTTCCATCCCCCAATAATCCTTTTCTCAATGCTATAATTCCAATTGAGCTTGCGTTGAATATCAATTCCAAGATATTTGTATGAAGTCACTTCCTCCAAGTTGTTGTTGTCATATACAAAGGTATCATAAGGGATCCCTTATTGGATTTAATAATCATGACCTTAGTCCTATCAATATTACCAGTCATACCCATATTGGAGCAAAAATCCTTAAGGATAATTTTCAAGATATTTCTTTATTAAATTTTTAAAAAATAATTGAATTTGTTGGTTTTTTTTAACTTATTCTTTATCATAATTCTTTCAATAAAATGGAATTATAATTTTCAAAAATTTTCCTTACTAAATTTAGAAATTTTTTGAATAATTAAACTTATTTGCTTCTTAACTTACTCATTTCCATTATGATAAACCCTTAAGTTACAAAATGATAACAATTTGAAGTAATTTATTTCCATCATCGTTACTTGTTAAGTTACAAGAAAGAGGACACACTCATCTGGACATGAGGGGATTCTACAGGGAGAATGTCAGTTAAAAATATATATTCAACACTTATTTCTATCTATGAGTGGCCTCAGACGAAGAGATGGAAATTTAAGTTATGGAAATGGGAGATCCAATTGAAGAAAAAAACTATTTATTTGGTTGGCTTCAGAAAATAAAATACTAACTTGGCAAGTTTTACAGGGCAAAGGATGGAAGGGACCTGGGCGGTGTTCATTATGCAAGTCTGAAATTGAGGACGTTGATCACTTATTTGTGCATTGTCGATTTATACAAACTGTCTGGGAAAGCTTGGCTATTCGACTAAACATGAAATTTCGATGGAATGGAAGGACTCCGTGTCATTGCTTTGAGACATGGATGAGAGACAAAGAATGTTCAAGTATACTGGCTGCACATCTTTGTTACAATATATGGCAAGAAAGGAATCAAGTGATATTTGAAGGGAAAAGTCCCAGTGGGATGGAAGTCTTTATTAAAACACTGAGGAATTATTGCCCCGATAATAACCCAAAATTAAAAATTGCTATGAAATTGAGCCCACTAATTTAGGATTCAGATCATATAATTGCCTTCTTCGATGGGGCATCAATATTAGAAGGACAGAAGTGTGGGGCTGGGGGAATATTTAAGTTTTCCTCTCAAAAAGTTTGTAGATGGTTCCTAAATGGAGGTAGTGACACAAATTCAAAAGCTGAGTTGTTGGGGGGCCGGGGGACTTTAACCATGGCAAAAATGTGGAATATTACTAAACTAAAAGTCTTTGGAGATTCAAAGGGTATTATTGACTGGCTCAACAATGGATGAACTTTAAATGCCAGCCATTTAGAAGGGTGGAAATATAGAACCAAAGAATTATCCTCACAGTTTCAAGAAATCAACTCCATTCATATTTTCAGAGATTTCAACAAGAAAGCATACCTACTATCAAAACATGCTTTACTCAGGTTTCCTGACAGATTGACATACTACTTTCTTGTCAATGGAAAGGCAGAGGCACCAAATCATTTAAATCTCTTCTAATGATGATTTTAGTGATGGTCATGCTTTTTTGCATGAGTTACATTTTGGTGTTTTTTATATTGTTTTGCTTAAAGGAGTTTTGAATTTCTAAACTATTTCGCCTTCTGAAAGGTTGAGAATTAATTGTATAGTACAAAAATCTATTATGTAAGGGGATTAATCATCCATGCTTGGATTGAAGTAGGATAAATATTTTGAAGAGAATTTCCACTTTTTGAAAAGTACAACAATACTCAGATTGTAGTAGTGGTTGGCTAGCTATGTACTGAACTTTTGGGGGACTTGCAATAGACCATCTGACATGGTTTTGATGATGTAAAGGAAATTATAATCTTAATATAATTTCGAGCAAATTTTCTTTGAAAAAAAAGTTACAAGATGATAACCATCCAAAGTAGTTTTACACTCAACAAAATTGTTTTTAAAACCATAAATGAAAAGAAGAAATTGATCACATATGGTTATATATATATATATATATATATATATATATATATAAACAACATTTCCATTAACATTAATTGTTAATTGTTAAGTTAAGAAATGATAACAACTTCCGTTAACATTAATTATTAATTGTTAAGTTAAGAGATGATAACAATTTAAAGCAATTTCTCCCTCAACAAAGTTGTTTAATTGAGAGGTTTCATGTATTTTTTTAAAAAGTAATATTTTGTCTACTCGACAGTTTTCATGGACCATTTTTAATATGATATATTATTTTAAAAATAATTTTATTTTGGAAAAAAGTAAAAGTAAATATGTAATAATAATAATTTCATTATTTAAAAGTAAATTTGTATTTATATTAATGTAAAAATAAGATTTGAATTTGATGTGCAAACCAGGAAGACGGTGCTTTGCAATTTTTAGGGTTTTTTCATGCTCCTGATTCCCGCCTGCCCAAACCTTCTTTGACTCCCTTGGTACACGTTGATTGTTGCAGCCCTGCAGCTCTGACCACCTCAGAAGAATGGGAACAGAAGGGGGGGTGAAATCCCCCTCCTACTGTAACGTCGCCGCCAACGATCTGGAGAACTCGTGGGCGCGTTGACCATCCTTTGAGCTGCCATTGCACTTACGAGACCAATATATGCAGGAAGAGATGGATATAAGCAAAGAATCTAATACAGATGTTGATTCCTTGCATCCAAAAGAAGCTCAGGTCTGGATACCTTACAAATGCATACCCCAAGCCCCGGTTGCACCCAGATATGTCATCAAAACCACCGGGATAGGGGAGCATGCATAGTTCATGCGAGACCATGCCCTATTAGGAAAATTACTAGGTCTTTGGCCCTCAGAAAAGGACCTAGCTCGCTGGATCAAGGCATGGTGGAACCCCAAGGGAGACTATGAGCTTCAACTGAGCTCCAAAGGTTTCTTTACAATTATATTCTACAACTTGGAGGACAAGGACGAGATCTTTGAAGGGGTACCATATTTCTACAACTCGACCGACCTCTACCTACGTTTTTGGACATACCGCTTCTGCCCAAAAAAGGAAAACTTCGCATATGCATAGGTATGGATTCGCCTCTATTCCCTACCCCAAGAGTTCTGGTTAGAGGAAATTTTACTAGGCATAGGCAATACCCTGGGTAAATATGTCAAATCTTCTGAAGCTACCAAACAGAGAAAATACACCTCTTATGTAAGGATATGTCTCTATATGAAGATATCCAAAGCTCTGCCAAGAACAATTACTTTAGAATACCAAGACGAGGAATGGGCCCAAACCATAGACTATGAACACATCCCTTTCAGATGTCAGAAATGCCATGAACATGGACACCTTTTTAGAGATTTCCCTCTCAATGTCCCCCCCAAGAGGGAAGCTGAAGAGAAACCAAAGGAAGGATTTACCCAGGTTCAAAATTAAAGGAGACAAGCATAGAAGAATCTCACAACCAACAACGGAAAAAAGAACCCAAATAATAATTCATTTGAAGCCCTTAACCGCCTCCCAGAAGAAGAAGAAGAGATGGAAAACCCCCACAAGATAGCGGGGAAATATCCCAACAAGCACAAGGAAGATCAGCTGTCAAAAGAGTATCAAACCCCAACAAACTAAGTAGATCCACAGACTCACCCAGTCTCAGGGAAAGAACCAGAAAGATAGGAAGACATAGTCATGGAAATGGATGAGCAGTACCTAGCCGAAATCGACCTAGACATGTTAGAGGAAGCACTCAACAAGAAGTATCTCCAAACCTTACCAGAGGACTAACTCCGAAAAGTTCACAAAGTATTTATGGACTCATCAATAGGGGCAACATCTAGGTTGGGGTTCAATACAAACCTAAACCAAGATCCAAGAAAACACCAAAAGAAAACAAGCGAAGGGGCAGAAAATTGACTCATCAACTAATAAAGGAGGTAGAAAATTATATGATCAACTCGGGATAGATTCACAGGCTCTCAAAGAGCTCCTTTTCCCACCCACCAAATTGTTAACTATGAAGATCCTCACCTAGAATATCAGAGGCCTAAATGGAAGATCTAAACTGTAGTGTCCCCAAGGCCGAGCCCCGATGTAAACTATGAGCTGAAAGAGAATGTAAATATGTGTTATAGGCTGGTGAGCCAAGTTTTGTATAAGCCAGTAGGATTATGTGTTTGATTAGGCCAGAGAGCCTAAGGGTTGAAGGCCAAGGGCCTGGATTTTGTATCTGTATGTATGCAACACATCAATAAAATATAAACACTGCCAGGTGCAGACCGACCACGATGAATGAGTGATGGGGGACCGAGCGTCCACAGAGTGGGCAAGGGATTAGGGGCTGGAAGGTGGGAAAAAAGGGGCTGAGTGTTGAGCCTAGGGGGCTTAGGCCTGGAATAATATTTTAATATTATTTCCTAAAAAGCCATGTGCATATTATTTTATCCTAAGTTCCTAGCAAAAGAAAAGGCGTGTATAGGGAGGCATGCAGATGGAACGCATGCAGTTCCCAGGGTGACAAATGTCCACCCTGATGCATGCAAATAAAATAGAAAGGAACAGCCGTGGGGGGGGGGATTCCATTGGACCCGACTACCCTGAGCAGGAGCGGTACGAGCCAGTCTGCAAGAGACCTCGTGCATGTCTGTTACAGAGGGGAAGCCTGTGTGGGGTGCTGAAGAATGTGTGTTCACCCTTGTTCAGAGCCATGGAGTCTGTCTGTGAGAGAAAACCAGTGTGTGCATTCCCTGAACGAAATGTCCATGTCAATTTCGGGGAAGAGTCTCTGTTTGCCCAGGAAAAGCTGAGCGAGCTTGTGTGTGGAGCCCTGTTCTGAAATCTTGACCGTGAGAACATCCTGTGACTGCTGAACCGGTTCTTGGGAAGCCTGTGTCTGTTTTCCCTGTGTTTGTTGTGGCATGCAGTTCTGGACTGCGTGAGGCTTGTTGGCCTGTGAGCGACTCCCTCCAGGTGAGAGAGTGCGCAGAGGAAGGAGAGAGCTCTTGGAAGGAACCCTGTAGCTGCCACAGAACCCGGAGACTTCCGGTCCGGTCTGTTCCTGTA
>ML798485.1:223008-244057 GCA_009831015.1 Picea engelmannii | reverse complement strand
TGGTGGTGGTGGAAAAGCTTACTAAAGCTGCCCATTTTATTCCACTGAAAACCACCCACAGAGCAACAGATGTTGCTGATATCTTTTTAAAAGAAGTTGCACGCTTGCATGGAATTCCTAAGACAATTGTGTCTGATAGGGACATGAAATTCACTTCAAATTTCTGGAAAGGACTGTTCAAGGGATTCAGAACGAATCTGAACTTTAGTACAACGTATCATCCTGAGTCTGATGGACAAACAGAGAGAGTGAACCGAGTAATTGAAGACATGCTGAGAATGTATGTGATGGATAAACCATCAAGGTGGGAAGACTACCTGCATTTGGTAGAATTTGCCTACAACAATGGGTATCATGCATCACTGAAGATGAGCCCATTCGAAGCACTTTATGGAAGAAAGTGCAACACTCCAGTGAGATGGGATAATCCAGCTGACAGGGTAGTAGTAGGACCCGAACTACTCAAAGAGATGGAAGATCAGATGATGAAAATCAAACAGAATCTGAAAGCTGCCCAGGATAGGCAGAAAAGTTACGCTGATAGTAACATAACCCATAGAGAATTCAAAGTGGGTGACCATGTTTTCCTGAAAGTGAAAACTAACAGGAGTTCCCTAAAATTGGGAAGTTACGCCAAGTTGGCAGCAAGATTTTGTGGGCCATTTGAGATCCTAGAAAGGATTGGGCCGGTTGCATACATGATTTCATTACCTGCATCTATGACTGTACATAATGTGTTTCATGTTTCACTACTTAAGAAATATGTACCTTATGCTAATCATGTTATCGATTGGACTATGATTCAGGTGGAACCATAAGGTGTCCTGCAAGTGCATCCTGTGCGCATATTGGACAGGAAAAGCAAACAACTCCGAAATCGAGCTATAGAGCTTGTAAAGGTCCAGTGGACCTGGTACGGTCCTGAGGACGCGACATGGGAGCATGTAGACGTTATGCGGGCAGAGTACCCGCATCTTTTTGAAAATTTTGAAAAGCTTGCAGATGCTATGTAAAGTTGCGCCGAGGACAGTGCAAAAATAAGGGGAGGGGATTGTAGTGTCCCCAAGGCCGAGCCCCGATGTAAACTATGAGCTGAAAGAGAATGTAAATATGTGTTATAGGCTGGTGAGCCAAGTTTTGTATAAGCCAGTAGGCTTATGTGTTTGATTAGGCCAGAGAGCTTAAGGGTTGAAGGCCAAGGGCCTGGATTTTGTATCTGTATGTATACAACACATCAATAAAATATAAACACTGCTAGGTGCAGACCGACCACGATGAATGAGTGATGGGGGACTGAGCGTCCACAGAGTGGGCAAGGGATTAGGGGCTGGAAGGTGGGAAAAAAGGGGCTGAGTGTTGAGCCTAGGGGGCTTAGGCCTGGAATAATATTTTAATATTATTTCCTAAAAATCAATGTGCATATTATTTTATCCTAAGTTCCTAGCAAAAGAAAAGGCGTGTACAGGGAGGCATGCAGATGGAATGCATGAAGTTCCCAGGGTGACAAATGTCCACCCTGACGCATGCAAATAAAACATAAAGGAACAGCCGTGGGGGGGGGATTCCATTGGACCCGACTGCCCTGAGCAGGAGCGGTACGAGCCAGTCTGCAAGAGACCTCGTGCATGTCTGTTACATAGGGGAAGCCTGTGTGGGGTGCTGAAGAATGCGTGTTTACCCTTGTTTAGAGTCGTGGAGTCTGTCTGTGAGAGAAAACTAGTGTGTGCATTCCCTGAACGAAATGTCCATGTCAATTTCGGGGAAGAGTCTATGTTTGCCCAGGAAAAGCTGAGCGAGCTTGTGTGTGGAGCCTTGTTCTGAAATCTTGACCGTGAGAACATCCTGTGACTGTTGAACTGGTTCTTGGGAAGCCTGTGTTCGTTTTCCCTGTGTTTGTTGTGGCACACAGTTCTGGACTGTGTGAGGCTTGTTGGCCTGTGAGCGACTCCCTCCAGGTGAGAGAGTGCGCAGAGGAAGGAGAGAGCTCTTGGAAGGAACCCTGTAGCTACCACAGAACCCGGAGAATTCCGGTCCGGTCTGTTCCTGTAACCCAAGGTAAGGAAGATTGGCAGCCGAAGGATTGTCCAGGTGACAGAGAAGGTGCACTCTCTTGGGGTGGAACATGCATGTGGGGAATGAGGGTCTGTGGGCAGTGAGCGTGGGAGATTCCTGGGAGAGCATTCTTCCTGGTGGTTGTGTGTGACTGAATTCCCTGTAACCTCAGCCCGAGTCTGGATTCCTTGCCCTGGGGTGGACCTCAGTCCCAGCTCGGGGGTGACCCACTGTTGTGTTGAGGAGCAGTGCGGTCTATGGCTGGGAGGTTCGTGGAAGGCCTGCATTTGGTTGGTGGATTTCTCCACTGTCACAAGATAAGTGTTTAATTATATTTTTACCACATTTTATCATGACTGTACTGGATCTGTTATCATGTTTTCCGCTGTGTAAATGAATTACTATTGAAAGCTATTGATTATCTAATTATAATAGTAACTATATGTTTATTCTGAGAATTAAAATGTATCTCTTTGCTGTTACGCATGTGATTATACAATTCTGTATGTTTTATGTAAAAGTCCATGTACAGATTGAAATAGTGAGAGGTTTGAAAGCCTCGGTAGTGAAAAGTGACACTACATAAACAAAGGATTCTTCAAAACTGCATCAAAATGGAAGACCCTGATATATTCCTGATACAAGACACAAAATGTGCAGGGAAAACTGTAGAAGATATCATCAAAAGATGCTGTCACAACTGTGAATACTATCAAACATACTCAAAAGGGGCTTCAGTAGGCCTAGCCATCCTATGGAATCCTGCTACAGTCATCCTCGATCAAGGCCTCTCCACTCTATGCACCATCAAAATGCACTACAGAGCCATTGGTTTTGACAAGGAGGGAGTTATCACAAATGCCTATGGACCGCAGAACAACCAAGACAAAGACCTCTTTCTTCAGAGCTTGGCTTACCTAGGTTCTTTAGCAAAAGGCAAGCGATGGATAGTAGGGGACGACTTCAACATGATTCTCACACTGGAGGAGAAATGAGGGGGGGAAAAGCGCTTGGAGCAGGACAACGTAAAATTCCAGGAACTCATAGAAAAACTAAGATTGGTAGATATTGAGAATGGAAATGGAACCTACACCTAGACTAACAAAAGATCAGGTCACCAACAAATAGCATGCAGGCTTGATCACTTCCTCATCTTGGAAACTCTCCTTCTAGAAGGCTCCCTAGTAGACTCCAACAACCTCCCAAAGGCAGGTTCGGACCACTAGCTGATTTAGCTCTGGGTTGACGCTATTGCCACCCTGAAGCTTAAACCCTTCAGATTTGAGAAAATTTGGCTCTCCCATCCAGATTTCCAGGAGCTAGCCCATCACTGGTGGAGGACTACAAAAACTCATAAAGGTACAAAAATGTATTGCTTCCAGCAAAAAATCAAACATTTCAAACAATAGGTGTGCAAATGGAACAAATAAGTCTTTGGGAACATTTTCCAGGAAAGGAAAATGCTGGAACAAAAACTAGAGAACCTTCAGGGACAAATCATCCATGTAGGTTATACAATCACTCAGCAGCAGGAGGAGAATGAACACCAAAGGAAACTTAAAGAAAGACACAAGCAGGAAGAAATACTGTGGAGATAGAAATCTCAGGTTCAATGGCTCAATGAAGGAGAGAAAAACTCCAAATTCTTCCACCGGTCCATGATCCATAGACGCCTCATTAATTGCATCACAAAGATGGATGACTCGCAAGGAAAAACCATGTTAACTCATCAGGAAATAACGCACGAGATGACATATTTCTACAAGGATCTCCTCTCAGAACCCAATGTGGGTCGTACCTCAACAATAGAGCGGGTGACCCAAAATATCCCAACTATAATCACCCAAGAACAGAATGAGGCTCTCATGACACCAATTACGCAAGCATAAGTGGATCAGGCTATTCAGGAGTTACCCATAGGCAAGGCTCCAGGTCTAGATGGTTTCACAACAAACTTCTTCCACTCCTGCTAGCCTATGTTAAGGGAGGAAGTGTGGCAGTTGGTGGAGGAATCTCGCAGCTCAAGCAAAGTTCTTCCAACACTAAATACCACTTTCCTCACTCTAATCCCAAAAGAAGAAAGGGTCACAAATCTGAAGAAATTCAGACCCATAGCTCTTTGCAATGTGATCTACAAAATCATTTCCAAGGTCATAGCTCTAATACTTAAACCAATTCTCCCCTTCATCATCTCCAAGGAGCAATCAGGATATGTCGAAGGAAGGAAAATCATGGATAGTGTCATACTTGTCCATGAAATCATTCACTCGCTCAAAAGAACCCGCACTCCAGGTATGCTTCTAAAAATTTACCTTTCAAAATCTTTTGACAAATTAAGCTGGCAATACATGAAAGCTATCCTTTTGGTTTTTGGTTTCAATAAGGACTGGATGTCTTGGATAATGAACCTCATTTCCTCAACCTTTTTCTCGATCCTTGTCAATGGTGTCCCCTCTCAACCCTTCTCCATGTCAAGAGGAATAAGGCAAGGTGACCCTCTCTCCCCTTTCCTCTTTGTCATAATGGCTGAAGGTCTAGGATGCTATATCGAGGCCTCAATTCAAAATGGATCCCTCCAAGGCCTCCCTCTTCATGGGTTACAACTAGTAGCCTCCACAACCAATTTGTCGATGACACACTGCTAATGAACACCCCCACCGTGCAAGAAGCAATTAAACTAAGTTCCATCCTCGCTGATTTCAGCGAAGCCTCCGACACCACCTTTAATCTGGCCAAATCATAACTCTTCTTTTTTAATACTCCTGCAACAATCCAACAACACCTTTCTCAACTTATGAATACCCCTGTCTACACTCTGCCCTCTCGCTAGTTGGGACTCCCTCTCTCTGACTCTGAAGCCAGAAACATCTCCTGGGATTCCCTCCTACTCTCCATCACCAACCATCTTAGCAACTGGACCTTTCGCTTCCTCAACCTTCCAGCCAGATTGGTTCTCTTAAAGTCAGTTCTCCAAGCCATCCCAACTTACCTCTTCTCATCCCTAGCAACCCCCCAATCTGTCATAAAGAAAATAAGGAATCTGCAAAGAAAATTTCTATGGCATGGACACAACTCGAACAAAAAATGGGCCCTTGTCAGCTGGGACAAGGTCTAAAATCCCAAATATTCAGGTGGTCTAGGCCTTCGGGACCCTGGAAAATTGAATAGCACCATGGGAGCAATAATTTGGTGGAGATGGCTCAAAACACTAGCAGAGCTCTGGGCAAAACTCTGGAAATGCAAATATGCCCCAAAAACACATCAAAATCAACTCATAAGAATGTAGGAGCAAATCCAAGGCTCCAACATCTAGAATGTGGCTTGGAAAAACTGGCCACTCATACAGGAACATTCTTTCTGGGAAGTTCGCAATGGCTAGAATGCCCTATTTTGAAGGGATTCCTGGCAACAAATGCCACCCCTACAATTGGAAGAAAATCTACAATCCTACAAAAATCACATTCAAGATCTGGCCACTCTCAAAGTGGCATATTTGTGGACAGATACCCCCAACAACTCTCCATGGTGAAGCTGGAAATCTACTCATCAGGAACTCTAAGTGGCAATGGACTGTGACCTACAGCATGGAAACAAGCTACAACCCAAAGGCGAATCCGAAAAAGCATAGACCAAGACATTCTCATATGGGGATACACACCTCATGGAAGCTTCACTCTCAAGGAGGGATACACTCTTCAGGAGAAATTCCATAACCTTTAGAAAGATAGTATCTGGACAACAATATGAAAATAAAAACTCTGGCCCAAAATCTCTACTTTCCTCTGGCTTCTACTTCAGAACAATATCTTAACCTAGGAATATCTTCAAAAACGTGGTTTCATTGGCCCCTCGATATGCCATCTCTTTCATCTCCAGGAAGAAACCATGGAGCACCTCCTAAATAACTGTCCACTTAGTGAGAACATCTAAAACCAAGCCACTAAGTTTATTAGAAGAATCGAATGAGTTAAAAACAACATCATACACACCATTAGAGACTGGGGCTCTGGTTCTTTCAAAAGTCTTATCCTGAATAGAACGTGGAAACTCTTACCAGGCTTCATAGTTTGGCAACTATGGAAAGAGAGAAACAAAAGAATCTTTCACTCCCAACCATCTCCTCCCACCCTCCTCTGGAACACAATCCTTCTGCATCTCCAGGAAACTCTTCAGCTGCATTCATGGACCAAGGAAGACTTCCCAACTGACCCAGGTGAGATCTCGCTCCTCAAATCCCGGGGCTTCTTGTTTGCATACTCCACCCCTCCTCAGCAACCCCCCCTCTTTTCAAAAGCCCTCAGTCTCTCTAAGTGGCTCCTCCCCCTGCAAGGCTTCCATAAGGTCAACTTTGATGGTGCATCAAAAGGAAATCTAGGACACTCAGGCTATGGCACAGTCATAAGAAACAACTTACGCCAAATTCAAATCCTCATTGCCGAAAATCTCGGATGTGGAACCAACAACTCAACAAAGATTTGGGGTCTTATCAAAGGAGTGCAATTGACACTAGATCAAAACCTCACCTGTCTGATCATTGAAGGAGACTCCAAAATCATAATAGACTTGGCAACAAAAGTCCTAAATGGCATAGATCTAGGGAAATCACACCCAACTGGCGCCTCCTTGGCCCTCTTTACAGCTTCTAGGCTCTTCTCAGACCCTCTCTAACTCTAACTCCTTCTCACATTTGGCGAAGTGCAAACAAAGTTGCAGACAGACTGACCCATGCAGGGGTCGACTCTATGCAACATATCATTCTCCACGATTCCAGGCAGTCCCAAAGCTCTCCCCTGTGGCTCCAATGCGAGGATCTTGCTCAGCTAGATGACCCTAATCCGAACGGGGTGCCACCTCTATCTACTTAGAATCTCTTCCAAGTCAGAAATGATCAGAAGCTCAAGAGAGAGCGCAAAAAAATATCAATTGGCAGTTGATTTAGGGACCTCGACAATCGAAATTCAGGAGCACGGAGGTTGTTGTTTCCCAAATTCGTGAAGTCACGAAAAGAAAGTGAGGATCTAGACCGTTGATGATCGAGGGGCTCTGGACCGTTGATCTGGTCCCACTGATCTGACGTGAGAAAATTTCAGGAACTCGGGTCTCGGGAGTTCGGAGCATGCAAGGAGCTGTTTGCCCAAGTTGGGAAATCGCGATATGCGAGAGTGGATCTGGACCATTGGTGCTAGAGGTGATCTTAACCGTCGATCAGGTCCCATTGATCTGACGCGAGAAAATTTCGAGAACTCGGATTTCGGAAGTTCAGAACATGGAGGGAGTTGTCTCCCCAAGTCCCGAAATGCGAGAGCGGATCTGGAATGTTGGTGCAAGAGGAGATCTTAACCGTCAATCAGGTCCCATTGATTGGACGCGAGAAAATTTTGGGAACTCGGATTTCGAGAGTTCGGATCATGGAGGGCGCTGTCTCCCCAAGTTGCGAAATCGTGAAACGTGAAATCGCGGATTGCAAGAGCGAATTTAGATCGTTGGTGCTAGAGGAGATCTGAACCGTCGATCTGGTCCCATTGATCGGACGCGAGAAAATTTTGGGAACTTATCAATCGGGAGTTCGAAGTATGGAGGAAGCTATCAACCCAAGTCACGCAGTTGCGATACGCAAAATCATGAAAGACGAGAGCGGATCTGGGTCGTTGGTACTCGAGGAGATCTGAATCGTCGATTTGGCCCCATTGATTTGATGCGAGGAAATCTACGGAACTCGATAATCGGGAGTCTGAATCAAGGAGGAAGTTGTTTGCCCAAGTTGTGAAGCCACGACATGTGAAAGCGGATCTGGATTGTTGGAGCTCAAGGAGATCTGAACCACCGATCCGGTCCCATTGATCTTAGGCAATTTTGTAAACCGATAGGTTGTAGACAGGATGCGAGCATCTTTGTCAGCAGATAGGCTGCAGGTATTTTTGTAAGCAGATAGGCTACATGCATTTTTGTAATCAGATAGGCCACAAAAATCTTTGTAAGTAGACAAGATGCATGTCTTTTTATTAGCTCTCAGCTGGAATTAATATAAGGATCCACTTTTTATTAAAAAAAAATGTAAAAATAAGATTTATTTATTTAAAAAGTACTTAAATATAAAAGAGACAAAATCTCAATATATTTTAGATGGGATGAGTTTTAAAATAATGGATTGTTTAAAAAAAGCAAAATTATGACTCCAGTTTTTAAAGGGAAGTGTTGTAGTTAACCAAAGTAATTAAATAACAACAAAAGTATGATTTCTCCAATTTCTAAAGGGAAGTGTTGTAGTTGATCAACTTAAATTCATCTCAATTCTAATTTTAATTTATTGAATATCTAGAAGGACAAAAAAATGAGATGCAAATCTTTCAATATCTTGTAAGGGCTAGAATCTCTCAAACATTAAGATATAACAATTAGATATAAAAATGACTTCATATGTTTTTTTTTTCCTTTTTTTTTAGTAATGCAAAAGATTAATCTTTAACTCAAAATTATTAATCGCTTTCGGGGGTGAAGAGCAATTGGAAATAGCAAAAATGTAAGGAAGTTTGTTATGTGAGATTGCAAGTTCGAAACCCCACCTTATCTTGTATGTTGGGTAGTTGGCACTGTAGCACACCTAAGTTATAGTGGAAAATGATAATTCTAATAATAGATTGTTTTAAAAAAAAGTAGAATTATGATTCATCCAATTCCTATTAAAGGAAAGGGTAGAGTGTAAAGCTATCTTAACTTGGATCTATTTTTAAGCATCAAAATAACATTATAAATAAATCTAAGTAATTTCTAACCTTTCTTAAGGTTGATAGTCATGAATATGCTTTTTTTTTAGCATATAGACTTGGGTGTTTTTTTTTCTTTTCTTTTATATGTAGTTTTTCTTTCTCGTTTTAATTAATATTTATTGTTAATATTTTCCATTTTAATTTATAAGCTACCAAACTAAGTTTTAAAGTGCAAACTAGTTTCCAAGATTATAGAAGACATTTTCTAAACACGTTGAAATCCATTTTTAACTCCTAATCTATTAAAAAGTAAGAGAGATGAAAAAGAAACTCATACACAAAATTCTTAATAATAATAATAATAATAATAATAATTTGTTTTTAAAATCATGGCTAAGCCATACATCAAATTGATGTATGAGACTTTTTATTTTTGGAACAACACCATAACTTAGTATATTTTTTTCCTAATAATTATTTATTATTAATGTACCTCTAATTTATTTTGTTTAATGACAATATAATAAACATAAAATATAAATATGTAAAAAAACATTTTTAAATTTTAATGTGCGAACATTTATTTTATTTGACGACAATGTAATAAGCATAAAATATAAATATGTAAAAAGACATTTTTAAATTTTAATGTGCTAGTACTGCTCCACTCTTTTTAATATTTAAAAATACTCTTTCTATTTCAGTTAAAAAAATACCCCATCCAGCTACCATCCACCAAACTAAGTTTTAAAGTGCACACTAGTTTAGACAAGATCATAGAAGAGATTTTTTAAACACGTTTAAATCAGTTTTCGTTTTTTAACTATTGATCTATTAAAGAGTAAGAAACATGAAAAAGAAACCATACACAAGAAACATGAAAAAGAAACCATACACAAAGCTCTTAATGCTTACACAACACCATGAATCCGTACTATTAAATTTTATTATTATTATTATCATTGTACTTTTAATTTATTTAATACATATGTGAAAAATTTGGTGTAAAAAATTTATTATTATCATTGTACTTTTAATTTATTTAATACATATGTAAAAAATTTGGTGTTTTAAAGATCTCATAAAATTATTGTTTAAAACTTTGGTGTTTAAAAAATCTAGAATATATGGAAAATTTGGTTTATGCAAGAAATCTTTGACCTTTTATCTAATGAGAAATATCTTATCTTGGTTTCAATTTGGGTAAGACTTCCAAATTTATCTCTACAATTTTGGGGTTTATCCTCTCTTGGTGTTATTTCATTACAAAAAATATACTATCCAATTCTTATTAAAGGAAGGAGTTTTAGTTAACCAAGGATATATTAAGTATTTGGAGGAATTAAAAGATTTAAAATGAAAATGGATTTATAGTACTTGAAGCACTTATTTTTTAAGTAGTTTTTTTTTTAATTTTTTTTTAACTGAGTAGTAGTCATCTTTTTTCACACACTTCTAATTTTTTGTCTTGCTCACTATCTTCGCAATGTATTGATATTTAGTTAATTCTTGACATTTCACCATGGTTCTAGAGTCAAGGTTCTACAAAACATGTAGGCACCTCGCCATGTGGCTCCACATCACCTGTCCCCTACCATACCGGCTATCGTGGCCCTGCTACATGGAAGTACACGTCACCCTTCTGCCACGTCAGTTGACACGTGGCCACCACATCACGCTAACATCACTATACAAAAAAATTACTATTTTTTTCCAATTTTACCCAAATTCCAATCTTCAAAAATGCCCAATTCATAATTTATTTCTCAGACTTCCATGGAAAAATCAGTAGTTAACTTTGTTGCGGCCTAATGGGTCCCGTAGGAAACTCATTACATTTATGTATGACTGATTTCCAGTTTCGGGCATGGATTTATCCCCCATTTCATTCATGACTTGGCAAATCTACATCGATTCCTCCATGGATGCATTGTAACTTGAAATTCGGCCATCTACAAACCCAAATTTGCTTGGAATAGAATCAAAATTTGGGTACTTTTAATCCTTGGTTCGATTCCTTCCATTACTCATGAATTTTCCAAAGACTTCTTTCAAATTTCACAGCAGTAATTTCGACAAACATGTTGCAGAGATACTCAAAGCTTTTAATTTTTGCAATTTCATCTTTAGTCTCTGGCTAATACGGGCTGATTATTGAACCTATGGCTCTTATACCACTATGTAACATCCCCAATCACCTAGGCTGGCCACGCTATGCAAAAACCCACTTATGTCACAACTAAAAATTCTGATTTCTTAGAATTCAGCTCCTTATTGCTTTGATATTACAACGTGTTGTTTCTCATTACCGACAAACTAAAAAATTATCTTTGATATAATCATTACCTAAAATTCCATGCATATGGTACAATATGCAGTTTCTTGTGGCCCTGATACCACTATGTAACATCCCCAACCACCTAGGTTGGCCACGCTATGCAAAAACCCACTTATGTCACAGCTAAAAATTCTGATTTCTTAGAATTATGCTTCTTATGGATTTGATATCACAGCGTGTTGTTTATCATTACTGACAAACTAAAAAATTGTTTCTTGGTGACTCGTTCCCCACCTTAGGAATTTAGGATAAGATATCTCATGATTTAAAATTTAGGAAATAATACTATAATATTTCCTTGACTTAAGCCCCCTTGGCTTAGCTCCTCATCCTAGACCCCTAGCCCCCTTTCCTTCTAGTGGAGTTCTATCCCCCCATACTCTTTTTTCTGACTTGGTCCACAACAATGATGTATTTTATTAATAATACGAGTGATTACATATTGCAAAGATAGGATCATTGACATTTTAGCATCTAGGATCTTGTAATATTCCCACTATGATTTTTCAATGATTTCGTTGGGTTTTGGTTTGCACCTTTTTCAAAAAAATTGATGGTTTCTAGTTATAATTGAGTATGCAGTGGAAAATATTGTATTTGATGCCAACAAATGGAGATTACAAACAATATCGGATTTGAACTACCAAATGATAATGGCATTGACAACCTACAACAACAAATATGATTGAAAAGACATTGTAAACCATGCAATAATCAAATTGGAACCTGGTGTATATGTTTGGGCTATCTTTGTTCCTTGAGAAGTCTTTTAAATATGTTCTAACAAAGATAATACTGGAAGTCTGCTGCTGCAATGAGTTACAGTGCCTCAAATACAAATATAGTGCCCAACAACACAAATAAGCACCCAACAATGCAAATAAGTGCCCAACAATACATATTAAGTTCCCAACAATATATATATATATATATATATATATATATATATATATGCACCCAATAATGCAAAATAAACCTTCAACAATATAAATATGCACCCAACAATATAAAATAAGCACCCAATGTAGGTTAGATGCGCCCATAAGTAATTATCAACAATGAATAATGTTGCTTCTCAAGAGCTCTTGCGTCCTCAATAGGGAAATCACCCACACCAAGGCCGAACTCAACTTCTTAGCAGAAATAACTCACTCCCTCATCGAATCTCTACCTCCTTAGCAATAAATGGTTCTCCTAGCAAGGACAAAGGCACCTAGCAAAGGAGTAAAGTTTCCCTCAACAATAGATGTCCTATATGGAACAATAAAATCAACCCCCACTGATAATGACTTGCCCCAACATGAAATCTGCCCTCTTTACTTTAGAAGTTCACCCCCTTACTGAAGTGTGATTCCCACAATGTTGCCACAATTTTCCCACAAGGAAACTCGGCCCTTAAATGCAATATCTCAACCAGCAGGAAGCAATACTCTCCAAAGAATGAAACACTCAGCATAATGAAGTATAGTATCCACAACTTAACAATGTATCCCAATGTCGAAACCTGAGTGATTCCAATCTCAAGACCAGCTAAGATGTATCGTTGCAACACCGAAATCGGTAAGCAATGAAGAGTTTCTCAAACCCTGGACTCTTTCTCCAAGAGCTCTCAGATTTTTTTTTTTCTCAAGTGTAAAAATCCAAGAATGAGGAGAGACTCCTCATTTTCCCCTTTTACTATTCACTTCAGTCTTTTCCCGCTCACTTATTTACTTTATTTTATTAAAGTCACTTTAATGGATCCTTCACTTTATAATTTAAAAGTGACTTTTTGTTAGCCTAGGACCCATGTCCCCCTTTTTCCCAATTTAACTTTATAAAAATTTTCCTAGGAAAGTCATGTTCCCTTGGTCATTTTTAGGGATGATTTTAAGGATGGAAATTTATTTTAAAATGTTGAAACCTTGGCAAATCTTACCAATCCTTCATATGTCAACTATAAATGTTTGGCGATATTTTTGTTAAAATATTCAAATTTCTAAGTATTTTATATAGTTTTTATAAAATTTTGGCTATTTTTAAGGTAAAATAGTTTTATCCTATAGAATTTGGGCGAATCATTTTTAAAATAGTGAATCTTGTTTTTGGAAAAACCATGGAAAATTAGCCCATGAGCGAAATTTAGCCCCTAAAATCATCCCTGGGACTCATTTTCCGCCTTAGCCCATGGTAACTTATTGTTAAAATTTTTAATTTAATAAAGTACCAAGGCAAGTGTTTCTCTTCCCTAGGCACCTAAGGGGTGAGAAAGTGCCTAATGTGGGCCCCAGTCATTTAATTTGTGAGATGCAAATTAAAAGGTGACTTTATGACTAAAGTGGGGGTGAGTGAAGAGACATCTATTCTCAGCCACTCATCTAATTCAATCTCCATCGTTGGATTAAGAAACTCCTCACCTTCCCCCATGAGGTCGATTAGGGCAAGGGGGCGCACCCATTCTTGAGTAGTTGAATCATTTTTGAGAGAGAAAGAGAGAGAGCATTTTCGAGCAGCAAGAGAGAAACCATTTCTGAGAGCTAGGGCATGCATCCCAAGGAAACAAACTAGCACATAAATCGAGGCATCAAGGACAGTATTGAAGGTAGGTCGTAATGTACAGATTGAGCAGGCCATACAACAAGAAGAGAAGGCATAGAAATCGAGGCAAGGTACAATCCAATAGAAAAGGTCGTACTGTACGGATTTTTGAATTCTGTATAGCAGGAAAAAGGGCACGAAAACTGAGATAGAAATTACAGTCCGTACTGTACGGATTCCGTATGGTCCGTATGACTGTTCTTTTGGCACAAATTTTGAGGAGAAGGATCTGTGTTGTTTTCTGGAAGTTTTGGCATGTTTCCCAAGGTAGATGTACAACATTTATTGCTCTGTTTTGGGCTGAAGCAGTTGGCATGAATTTCAAGGTGATCGTACAACAGTTTGGAGGCACAAGAATCGAGGAGCAGACCTATAATTTATTGCAGAAAATTCTGGGAAGAATTTTGAGGAGTTTGGCTCAATTTCCCGTGTGAAGACTTGGCACGGTTGTCGAGATAAGTTTTTCATTTAAATTTCTGAAGATGAATATGTTGTAATAGAATTCTCTGAAGCTCCTAAATAATAAAAATCTCCCTCTCTCACTGGTTTTCCCCTTGTGGGTTTTTCAAGGGTCAAAGTTAGACCAAAAATTTTGTGTCATTAATTTTCTGAGTTTTTATATGCTGTTGATATTTTATTTATGCGTTGAAAACGAAGTTCAGAATCCTCATGTTTTAGTTCTGAAATAATTTTCTGCTGCGTATTTAATTGCTGATATAAAACTGGGTTTGGGCATTAAACATTGGTTGAAAAATCAACGAGAGTGAAACTGGGTTGGGGTCTGAAAAATTAACATGGTATCAGAGCTGAGTTGAAGAGAAGCAGAGATTTCAACAGACAAGTTGGGACAACAGTCACTTCACAGGGAAGATTTTTGAATTTATTATTTTCAGCAAAAAAGGGTCAATGGCTACTGGTTTGAGAGTTGAGGACAGACTTGATGGGGCAACAAATTTTGGTGCTTGGAAGGAGAGGATGATCTTGTTTTTGCAAGAAAATGAGTTGTGGGATATTGTGGAGAATACCACTACTCATCCTGTTGTGGTACCTACTGATGCTACTCTTCTTGCAGCCTATACTAAGAAGAGTATCAAGGCTAAGAGATATATTCTTGATGCCATCAAGGATCATTTGATTCCTCACTTGATGGGGAAGACACATGCCTATGAGATGTGGGAGTCTTTGACTAAATTGTACCAGAGTGCAAATGAGAACCGGAAGATGGTTTTGAGGGAAAAACTAAAGAGCATAAAAATGACCAAGGCTGAAAATGTGGTCACATACCTTACTAGATTGACGCAGGTGAGGGATGAGCTTGGATTTGTGGGGGAAGCCATAGCTGACAATGATCTTGTGAGAAAAGCATTGAATGGAGTCTCCAAACAATGGGCTGTTTTTGTGGAGGGAATTGTTGCTAGGGAGAAGCTTCCCGGTTGGGAACGTCTTTGGGATGACTTTGTTCAGGAGGATACCTAGAGAGGTTATGTACATGGCAGTTCATCTACAGGTCACGAGGAGGAGAATGTGTCTCTTGCTACCACTAGCAAGAATAAGTTCAAAAGGGGTCCAAAGGGAGGACAGAAGCCCAAGGGTGAAGGGAAGAAATACATGAGCAAAGTCAAGTGCTTTGCATGCCATAAGTTTGGGCACTATGCAGGACAATGTCCAAATAAGAAGAATAAACGAACAATAGCTTCAACAGAGGTGGAAGAGTTTTCCACCAAGTTTGACAAGGAATTTTCCTTGATTGTGTGTCTATCCTCGAGGTCCACTACTCCAGATACTTGGTATATTAACAGTGGTGCCTCTCTCCATATGACAACAGTTCATGAGCACTTGACATATCTTACTCAGTGTGGAGATGCAGAGGTAGTTGTTGGATATGACCGGGAGGTCAAGGTGTCTGGTTGTGGGACCGTATCATTTCGGAGGGAGTCTTTTCCTCCCATGACTTTGACAGAGGTTCTATATGTTCTGGGCTTGAAGAAGAACTTAGTGTCAGTTTCTACTATTGAGGAGAAGGGCTATGAGATCTTGTTCCGTGATGGGAAGGTGCTTCTTTTCTCCAGAGGGTCTAGCATCACTTCGGCCAAAGTGATTGGCACTAGACATGAGAGGTTGTACAAGCTTTTGTTCCAGCCAACGAGAGCATTGATTCATTCTACCAGTAGCAACAATGACCTATGTGAGCTATGGCACAGGAGGATGGCACATTTTCACCATGGGGCTTTGAGAGTTATGAGGGAGATGGTGACGGGAGTTCCAGATTCCAGTTCAGAGCACCATGAGTTGTGCAAGGGGTGTACTTTGGGAAAGTACACCAAGACTGCTTTTCCGAGCAGTGACAGTAGAGCAACAGGGACACTTGATCTTATACATTCAGATGTATGTGGCCCGATGTCTTAGACATCGTTTACTGGTTCCTTATACTATGTTGTATTCATCGACGACTTCTCTCGAAAGTCTTGGATTTTCTTCATGAAGACCAAAAGACAAGTCTTTAGTTGGTTCCAGGAGTTCAAAGCTCTTGTGGAGAACCAGATAGGGAAGAAAATCAGAGTCCTGATATCAGACAATGGGGGTGAGTATACCTCCAAGGAGTTCATGGAATTTTGTGTAGGAGAGGGCATCAGGAGGGAGTTGACTGTACCTTACAATCCGCAGCAGAATGGGGTTGCAGAGAGGAAGAACAGGGCCATTGTTGGAGCTGCGAGAGCCATGCTACATGATCAGGGCCTGCCTCTATTTCTATGGGCTGAGGCATGCTACACTGCAGTCTATCTGTAGAACATGAGTCCTCACAAGGCTGTGGGGAGCATGACTCCCGAGGAGGCTTTCTCTAGGAAGAAGCCTGAGGTGGGGCACTTTCGAATTTTTGGGTGCATCACTTATTCATATGTCCCTTCTGAGAAGAGGAAAAAGTTGGATCCCATGGAAGAGAAAGGGATATTTGTTGGGTATAGTTAGACTTTAAAGGATTTCCGTATATACCTTCCTTCCTTGAGGAAGACTGTCTTGAGGAGGGATGTCAGATTTGAGGAGGACAAAGCCTTTAGAAAGTCTAGAGGGACAGAGAGAGGTGAGCAGTCTTCATCTTAGATTCAGGTGAGCCCGCAACAGACTACAGTGACACAGAGTTCGGGGCCACCAGCTTTAGTGACGACAGGTTCACAAGTGACAGGGCCACAGAGTTCAGGTTCACAGGCTACTGGTCCACAGGTTTCAAGATCAGGTACTTCAGAGTCTACTACAGGATCATTGTCTTCAGGAGATGGGGTTGAACAGGAAGAGTCCCCTCCACAGGACACTACTTTAGAGAGGAGTAAGCCCAAGTGGCTTCAGGACACTTTGAGGGAGGCATAGGGTTTAGTGGGGAATCCCAAGTAGGCAGTGAGGGAGAGTAAACCTCTCGAGAGGTTTTGCAGCTACATCGCGATGGTGAGCAATATTCGGGAGTCTGAGCCTTCCACTTTTGAGGAGGCCACTAGTAGATAGGTATGGAGAGATGCCATGATGGAAGAGTACAATTCCATCATGAAGAACGATGTCTGGGAAGTTGTTCCTAGACCTAAGGGGAAGTTAGTGGTGAATTCCAGGTGGCTCTACAAGCTAAAGCATGCTGCGGATGGCAGCATTGAGAAGTACAAAGCTCGTTTTATGGCTTGGGGGTTTTCACAGGTTGAGGGAGTAGACTATGATGAGACCTTTGCACTGGTTCCTAGATACACTTCGATCAGGGAAGTGATCTCCATTGAAGCAGAGATGGGTTGGAAGATCCACCAGATGGATGTTAGGACCACATTTCTGAATGATCTTATTGAGGAGGAGGTGTATATTGAGCAGCCATTGGGCTTTGAGGTGCATGGGAGAGAGTCTCATGTGTGTAGACTGAAGAAGGCATTGTATGGGCTGAAACAAGCTCCTAGAGCTTGGTATTCGAGGATAGATGCTTATTTGCAGTAGTTGGGTTTTGAGAAGAGTGAGGCGGATCCCAACCTATACTTCATTGTGGTTGGAGAGGATCCTCTCATTCGTCTGCTATATGTGGATGATATTTTCATTACAGGGGCAGAGAGACTCATCAGCAGCTGCAAGGAGAGCCTTGCTTCAGAGTTCGAGATGACTGATATTGGACTGATGCATTACTTTTTGGGATTGGAGGTTTGGAAGGAGCCTGGACACATTTTCTTGGGATAGGGGAAGTATGTGTGTGACATTCTGAGCAGATTTCAGATGGGAGATAGTAGGCCCATGACCACTCCCATGATTACCAACTGGAAGAAGCTTCATTCTTCCGAGTCACAGTTGGTGGATTCCACTTTGTATCGTCAGTTGATCGGGTCATTGATGTATTTGGTCAATACCAGGCCAAATATTTGTTTTGCTGTCAACACTCTCAGTCAGTTCATGGTGGACTCTAGGAGAGTTCACTGGGTGGCAGTAAAAATTTTTCTCAGGTATCTTTATGGTACGATAGATTATGGTCTGAACTATCAGAGAGGAGATGGAGTTCGTCTGGTTGGCTATACAGACTTGGATTGGGTAGGATGTGTCAATGACAGGAAAAACACTTCAGGGTGCTGCTTCATATTGGGATCAACAGTTGTGTCTTGGTTCATTCGGAAGCAAAAGTCAGTGGCTTTCAGTTCGGTAGAGGCTGAGTATATGGAAGTCAGTCAGGCCAGTTGTGAGGCCCTTTGGCTTCGCAAGATGCTGGTGGGATTGTTCGGTGTGCAGTTGAGGCCTACTGTGATTTACTGTGATAATCAGAGTTGCATTAAACTCTCGAAGAATCCAGTTTTTCATGACCGGTCGAAGCATATCGAGATTCGTTATCACTTCATCCATGATTATGTTCAGAGAGGAGCTGTGGAGCTACAGTACATATCTACAGAGGAGTAGGTTGCAGATATACTCACCAAGGCATTAGGCAGAGGCAAGTTTGTATTTTTTAGGGACAAGCTTGGAGTGGTGAGTAACACTTTCCTTGGTATGAGGGAGTGTTAAAATTTTTAATTTAATAAAGTACCAAGGCAAGTGTTTGTCTTCCCTAGGCGCCTAAGGGGTGAGAAAGTGCCTAATGTGGGCCCTAGTCATTTAATTTGTGAGATGCAAATTAAAAAGTGACTTTATGACTAAAGTGGGGGTGAGTGAAGAGACATCTAATCTCAGCCACTCATCTAATCCAATCTCCATTGTTGGATTAAGAAACTCCTTACCTTCCCTCATGAGGTCGATTAGGGCAAGGGGGTGCACCCATTCTTGAGTAGTTGAATCATTTTTGAGAGAGCAAGAGAGAGAGCATTTTCGAGCAGCAAGAGAGCAACCATTTCTGAGAGTTAGGGCATGCATCCCAAGGTAGCAAACTAGCACAGAAATCGAGGCAGCAAGGACAACATTGAAGGCAAGTCGTACTGTATGGATTGAGCAGGCCGTACAACAAGAAGAGTAGGCATAGAAATTGAGGCAAGGTACAGTCCAACAGAAAAGGCCGTACTGTATGGATTTTTGAATTTCGTACAGCAGGAAAAAGGGCATGAAAACCGAGATAGAAAGTACATTCCGTACTGTATGGATTCCGTACGATTCATACGACTGTTCTTTTGGCACAGATTTCGAGGATAAGGATCTGTCTTGTTTTATGGAAGTTTTGGCACATTTCCCAAGGTAGTTGTACAACATTTATTGCTATGTTTTGGGCTGAGGCAGTTGGCATGAATTTCAAGGTGACCATATAGCAGTTTGGAGGCACATAAATCGAGGAGTAGACCTGTAATTTATTGCAAAAAATTCTGGGAAGAATTTTGAGGAGTTTGGCTCAATTTCCTGTGTGAAGACTTGGCACGGTTGTCGAGATAAGTTTGTCATTTAAATTTCTAAAGATGAATATGCTGTAACAGAATTCTCTGAAGCTCCTAAATAATAAAATTCTCCCTCTCTCACTGGTTTTCCCCTTGTGGGTTTTTCCAGGGTCGATGTTAGACCAAAAATTCTGTGTCATTAATTTTCTAATTTTTTATATGCTGCTGATATTTTATCTCTGCCTTGAAAATGAAGTTCAGAATCCTCATGTTTCAGTTTTGAAATAATTTTCTGCTGTGTATTTAATTGCTGATATAAAATTGGGTATGGGCATTAAACATTGGCTGAAAAGTCAGCGAGACTGAAACTGGGTTGGGGTCTGAAAAATTAACACTTATTAGGCTAGCATAATTTCTTCCTTATGAATCCTAAGAGGATGGGGACATTACAGTCCTCCCCGCCTAAGATTTATTTTCCACAAGAAATTTCAATCCGGGATGTTGGAGCACCGTCCTCAATAGGTAGATCCTTCCACTTAACCAGGTACACTTTGATGGTCATGTTCCTCAACTTCTGCTCCTTGACCTCTAAAATTTCCTTTGGAACCAAAGTCAATTGCCCTTCTTCATCCAGGGGTGGTAACTCCATAGAAGTGGTGATATGTTTCCCCAATTCCTTCTTGAGACACGAGACATGAAAGACATTATGTATTTTGTATCCCTCTGGAAGCCCTAGCTCATATTCCACCTCTCCTATACGCCTCGCAATTTTGTAGGGTCCATAAAATCTAGGTTTCATTTTTATGCCCCTTCATTTTGGGTGATGATTGCCTATAAGGTTGAAGGCATCGGTATACCAATTCCCCTACTTCAAAGCTATCCTCCACCCTGTGCCTGTCTGCATAGATCTTCTGTTGATTCTGAGTTGTTTGCAAATTATCCTTCAGGGTCCGTAGAATATTTTGAATCTCCTGAATCTGATCCTTTTCCTTAGGTGCCCGACTGTCTCCAAATATATGATCCACAAATGTGGGTGCATCATATCCATATAGGGCTTGGAAGGGTGTCATCCCACTCGACATATGATAGGTGGTGTTGTAGTAGTTCTCCCCTACGTGTAGCCATTTTATCAAGGCTTTATGCTGGACCGACACATAATTCCTCAGATAACCTTCCAACCACTTATTCACTATCTCAGTCTGACCATTAGTTTGAGGGTGGTAACTTGTGCTCAGGGGCAACTCCATTCCTACCAATCTGCATAGCTCCTGCCAAAATCCTCCCATGAACCTTCTATCCCTATCATTGACAATAGTCTTTGGCAACGCATGTAATCATAATACCTCTTTTAAGAATAACTCTGCTAATTGTGTTGATGAATACTTGGAGGGTATGGTAAAGAAGTGTGTAAACTTTGTGAGCCTGTTATCCACTGTAAATTCTAACCTTGTACAATATCTACTACAAACTGATATTTAGAAAAGAACAAAAAAGATACAATGGCAAATACAAACATTACACAGAGATTTTTCACCTGGAAACCCAAACCGGGAAAACCAGCATATATTATATTC
>ML798485.1:203880-222886 GCA_009831015.1 Picea engelmannii | reverse complement strand
ATTGTGTTACATTGTTTACAATACAATATACATATAGGAGCCAGTGGCATCCAAAACCCTAACCCAATGACCTGGATTAGTCCAAAACCCTAATTCCTTAACCGGAAATAGAAAACCATCGACAAAAAACCATGTGCCGAAAACCCACCGAATATCATGTGGTCTCGGAAATATGTCGTCCCAGAAATATGTCAGCCCGGCGGAAATATGTCGGCCCGGAAACCCAGTGATGAAATCCATAGATATGTTTTCCTATTTTTGTTCGAGAATGGGAAGTGGCTGAAATAGTCTGGCAGGGTGAGTGTGCTCTACCTTGTTTTGTTTGTAGATGTTTCATTCTCTTATGAACCTCAACACATCTATCTTAAGGACCTTCCATGTAAATATTTCTTGGATCTTCCTGTAGGTTTTCAAGTATCCAGGGTGTCCTGCTAATGGAGAACTGTGTGTTGCATGCATGATTTTGTCCTTAAGCTGAGATAATGGTATGAGGTAGATCATATCTTTGTAATAAATGATGTCATCAATGACTCTGTACCAATCATCCTGTGTCCAACCGTCAAGGATATCACAAGCAAACTGGTTCTTGGAATATTCTACCAGTAGAAGAGCTTTCCAGTCGGCTGAAATCTCCATGAGGGAGAGAGTGGGTGGTATTCTGGAAAGGGCATCAACTACCACATTGTTATTTCCCTTCACATACTCGATCTCAAAATCATAGGCTTGAATCTTGTTGATACACTTCTGCTACCGCTCACTCAATTATTTCTGCTCCATGAGGAACCTTAGGCTATTGTGATCTGTCTTCACCTTAAACTTATTCCCCGCCAAGTGTTGTATGAGTTTTTACCATGCATGCATAATGACCAACGTCTCCTTGTCATATATTGAATAATGTTGCTCATACTCCTTAAGTTTTCGGCTCTCAAAAGAAATGGGATGATTTTTTTGCATTAACACAGCTCCTATCCCAATCTTGGAAGCATCACACTCAAGCACGAATGGTTGAGT
Source organism: Picea engelmannii (assembly GCA_009831015.1). Classification (NCBI taxonomy): domain Eukaryota; kingdom Viridiplantae; phylum Streptophyta; class Pinopsida; order Pinales; family Pinaceae; genus Picea; species Picea engelmannii. The sequence goes on along the minus strand of ML798485.1, from coordinate 221,875 downwards.
GAAATCTGGTAAGGCTAGCATAGGACAAGAGCTCATCACATGTTTCATCATCTCGAATGTCGCATGTGACTCATCTGACCAACTAAAATCCCCTTTCTTAGTGAGATCTGTAAGAGGTATTGTCAACTGTGAGAATCGCTTAACAAATTTCTTGTAATAAGTGCAAAGGCCTAGGAAGCTCTTTAGTTCTGTCACATTCCTGGGGGTAGGTCACTCGATAATTTTCATTATATTTTCTTGGTGTACCTGGACCTCGTTTTCTCTGATCACATACCCCAAATAAATCATCTCAGTCATGCCAAACTCATGTTGAACATATCGACCACACTGAGAGGGGGGGGGGTGAATCAGTGTAGGGATCTTTTTACACTTCTTTCAAAAATTTAGTTAGCAACCACTTCAAACATATTATTCATTGATACTTAGCTACTTGTATGTATCAACAACATTCATCAATAATAGAGAACTATAAACCATCACCATAATAAACACAAACAACACCATATATATATATATATATATATATATATATATATGTAATATTTTTCGATTACGAGGCTACAATCTCTGGGGTTTATCAACACACACACACACACACACACACACACACACACACACACACACACACACACACATATATATATATATATATATGTAATATTTTTCGATTACGAGGCTACAATCTCTAGGGTTTATCAACACCAACTGAAAAGAGAACCAACTCCAAGAAAGTACCAACTATCAATAAAAGACCCAACTTGTAGATCTCAGCACCATTTGAGATGTGAGGAATCCAACCCTCAAGTACAAGACCCAGCTTGTAGATAGAAAACAATATGTCAAATGTACCAATAGATACACGACCTATCTATAATGAAAAACACATATCTACACAACCTGTCTATACTGCAACACACATATGTATGCATCCTTCCCTCTGTCAGCCTGTGTACACCTTCAAAAAAATAGGGTTACTAGTTTCTACAACTCTAAAACTTTGTTTCTTCTGTCACATCCACATGTATACATCATCATCCAACATGTGCCATATGTACCATGTCATCAATGAATCATCTCCAACAACCTATGCATGTCCCTCATGCATACATCATCATACAACATAGATGTCCCTCAACCATATCAATATTGTACCATACAATAATGTTTCACTCAATCAACCAACCAACATACATCATATCCAGATCTCACAACAACCATACCAAGAATGCTTCAAGAATTCACCATACCATAAGAAAATCTATGCTTCAAACAAACATGTAACCATACCAAAACTTCTGTAGATGATCTAACCTGTAGATTGCTAACCTGAGAACTTGTTTCAAACTTCAGGGACCTCGCACCAACATCTACTCATTTTTCATGACTTTTTCAGTTGTAAGCACTCTGTTCTTCTACAACCCGCGTATGTACTCCACCTCATCCATGGAAGCCTGCGTATGTACGCGACCTCCTCCACTTCATCCCATGTACGCTTCATAAACTAGGGTTTTTCTAAAGCTCCAAAAATTTCTTCATCAACCTTCCTTTGCTACCTCAAACTTGCGTAACTTCATATGTGTCAATGGATATGTGCAATAAAATTTTCACCAAATAATAGGTATTCTATATGCTCAAAGATCATCAACATAAGAGACCCTTTCTCTCTTAGTTATACTCTCCAAGTAGCTTCCTCTAGGGGTTATGTTTTCACCAACTTCCTTCTTTTAGGGATAACCCACTTCTAACCACTTTTTCTACTTACAACCACTTCATCCACAAATAGTAATCTCACCAGTTCTAGTTGCAACTAATCTATTTTTAATTATTTTAATTTTGCAACAACTTAACCCATGATTAACTCCTAGTTACAACCACTTTGACTAGTTAACCTTCTTCTAGGAGCTTCTATAAAAACTGGACTTCTTTGTCCTTCTAGGGGCTTCTAGATAACTCATGAGGGTTCTCCAACTTCATAAGGCCATATCTCCCTAACTGTGAGGATCCACATGGCGTACCACATATCACTGGAAACAACACAACATGTACAGTTATACATCTAGAATAGTCTCACCTACAAATTCATTAATCTCTATTACATTATTCCTCAACCAAACTTGGGTTCCTTAACCAAACTGCCAAGATTACTCAACCACTTAACCATTTGTACTTTGAAAAGCCTTTTCTCATGAGGGATTTCACCATAATGGGACCACTTTGAGAACTTTATCCAAGAGTGTATTCCCGTGAGGGCTTGTGCCATAAGGGGACCACTTTGGAGTTCATCCATTTGGTACTTCCTACATAGAAATATGACATGATCATCAACTACCGTGGACATGACATCAATGATACAACTTCCTTTATTATCAACCTTGACATCAATGACAACACATCACTATGACACCACTTGACATCAACCCTTTGACATCAATCCCATCAATGAAAACATAATCCAACAATCAGTAACATCAATGATACAACTTCCATTGATATCAACCTTGACATCAATGGCAACACATCACTATGACACAAATTGACATAAACCCTTTGAAATTGATCCTTTGACATCAATGAAAACATAGTACAACAATCTCCCCCTTTTCCATTGATGGAAACACCAACATTTATGTCAACACCAATAATTGATGGCAACAATGATGGAAACACTTAGACATGGAAATGTTCATGCTCCCTCTATGATCATTTCTCCTCATCAATGTTCATTGCTCCTCATCAATGTTTTTATCTCTCCCCCTTTGACATCAATGGAAAATGGTATATCTCTTTGGGGCTGCTTCCCCTTACTGAACTCTCCTTGGGGATGCTCCCCCTGTCAGCACTGTCCTGTGGGATGCTCTCCATGCATATGATGAATCTCTCCCCCTTTGAAAAAGGATATAACTATGATGCAATGTTGATGGCATGGTTGCCAATGATTCCTCTATGATCATCTCTCCGCCTGGAATCATACCTTTGTAACCAATCATGAGAAAAAGAATAACTCCCCCTGTGGGCATGTCTCCCATTTTCTTCTCTGCAAGATGTTTGGTAATCATTGTGAATCAATATGCTACCAGTATAATATGCTTCTTCTACGAATGTTGTTGCTCAACAAGAATATTGATCATTTGCTCAACAATACTGCATCAAGAATACCATGCTATGTTATTCCTTCGATGATCCTTGGACCTACCCATTCATCATACAATGCATTGTCAACCAGTGCATCAACCATGCACCAAACCTGTATCACCAACTAGTGCATTAACAATGCACCAAACCAAGCTATCACAATAGTCTCATCAACCACATTATATCCATTCACCAAGGTCAATCACTAGGAAAACTCTCAACTATATGCACAATATCACCAAGATGTGCATCAACCAAGACTACTCACAAACATCAACAAAATGTACCACAATCAAGGTGTGTTTCTAAAAGTATGTCCATGCATATATGCCACTTCATCCATGAGACATATGCCAATACTACTACTACCAAGTGCCTATAACAATGTACAGGGTGTGTACCAATCATGCATCATCCATAGATCAAGTTATGACTCATCAAGATGTACCAAAACCACCATAACATGTGACAACCATGCACATCAACCATATACCATGAAATGTATCTCAAACATATGCCAAGAATATGTGCCAAATGTGTACCAAGCATGTATATAGATCACCAACAAGTGCCTCATACAAATGTATCTACATCAATAACATCATCAACCATATGACATGCCAACCATGCACCTCATACAAGTGTAATATCACTCATGATATGCCTCAATCAACTACCATAAACCATGTGACAATGTATCCAAGATATGCACCAACAATGCATCTCAACAAGTAGGCCTCAATAAACATGCACCATATATGCCAACTCAACAACTAAGTGTCACAATCATGTACCCAAACATGTACATCAACCAAATGCCAAGATATTCAACAAGTAGGCCTCTAACAATACATCACACTATCATAAACCCTTTCATCAAACCATGTGCCAAAACTTCACCAACAATATGTCCCAATATGTATCTTCAAGCATGAACTAACAATATACCAAGATAATCAAACAAATGCTTCTCACAATATACCTCAAGATATATCAATAGAGTTCACATATGTACCAACCATGTACTACAACAGATCTACCTCAAAACATTCACTACAAGAAGTATAATGCAACAATAATACTTCTAGACATGTACCAAGAATATGCCTCAATAGATGAATGATGTACCTCTATATAGTATCACATTACCCATGATATACCTCATAGACAAGGTGCCATAATCTTACTGATGAGTACTTAGCATAACCAACACTATGCATTAACAAAAATGCCTCAATCCACACACTAGAGTTTGTACCATGCATCCAAGATAGGCGTCAAGCACATGCTCCAAAAACTCAACCATATTTCATCACCATGCATTCATCAAATACACATACAAACAAACCTTTATTCATGAAAACCTGAAACATACCATATCAAACCCATGCATAAACTGTGTTGTACCATCAAACCATGTTGCAACTCATATGTATGCCCCTTTTTCAAGGCTTCACCTCATGTACGGGAATTTTCTTCAGACAACTCGCATATGTACGCGACCTTGCTATAATTCACCTTGTGTATGTACGCGATCATTCCCACAGGAGCACACATATGCTTCATAAAATATATTGTCTCATTCTTTATGCCTTCATTCATGTCCAGTTGTTTAGTCTTATTCATCCACTTCCGAGAGTGTCCTGGTTTCTCAGTACTTGTACTCTAATATTCCATCCTTTCAACATTGTCTTTCTTCCATGCTCTCATTTCCATATGGTATGAATCATTCCTCATTAATTGTCTCCTTGAATTCCAACAATCCTGGGATTTGTGGCCAAACCCACTGCAATTGTAACATCTCATGGTGTGACAATGTGCAACAATGTGTTCCACAAGATTACTTTTCCAACATCTTAGGATGTCATGGAATCTTTCAACACCTTTCCTTGCATAATGTCTGCAATCCAAATCTTTGTGACCATATTCATTACATGAGAAGCAATGACCATGAAAAACATTTTCATACCTTTGCTTTTGTGTCAAACTTGAAGGCATCTCTCTTTTGAATTTTCTTTGAGGTATAGAGTTGGCTTCTTGGTGTCTTCCTTGTTCTGATCTTATGAATGTTTCCTTGCTTTGTGCAGGTGCTTGACTTGTTGCTTTGCTTCCACCTTTTGAAAATGAAGGGCCTCCATCATGCTTCTTAGAAGTGCCAAGTTTAGAATGTGCAACTTCCTTGTTGTATCCAAGACTTGATTTATCATTTGGAGATCTTCGACTATCCAAGATTGTTGAGTTGTTCATAAACTTGATATGAGCATTTGAATTCTCTGCTTTCTTTATGAGATCAACAAATTCTGCTTCCAGATTATGATATGATTCTTCCTTTTCATTTACCCAACTCTTCAACAATTCCTCCATCCCTTTGGCTTATTCAAGTTGGGTCCTTAGATTGACATTGATTTCTCTTTTTTCATTAAGTTCTTCAAGGTTTTTGCTAAGCTCATCATCTACCGTCTTCTTTTCTTCTTCTTGATTAATTTATTAGTCTTTAGTCTCTTGATCTCTTCTTCTTGTTTCTTGATCATTTGTCTTAGTGCCATGTTATGACTTTGGTACTTATCTAGGGATTCCTTAGTGATTCTTTCAAGATCCTAAAAAGCATATGAATCATCTCCTATTTCCTCGCTAACTTCTTATAAACCATATACAACTTTATCTTTAAGCTTCAACAAATATTCCTCTTCATCTATAAGATAACTGACAGCTGTTTCTACACAATATTCTTCTAATGCAACTATATCTTCTTCTTTATTTGTAGGAGAACATTCAACATCATTACATTTATATTCACTGCAATAAAAATATTTTGGAGATTCTTTACCTTCATTGACAATTGAGTCTTGATATGCCTTCTCTAGCTTCAGCCATAGGTCCCTGGCAGAGGTACATTTTCCTATGCTTTCTTTGACAGAACCTGAGAGTCCATTTAAGATGGTCTTGAATGCTACTGCATTATTCTTCTTAGTTGTAAATTTTGACAGATTCTTTGAGGGAACTGATCCAACAAAAATTCTATCCCAAACACATGCTCCTTTTAACTTCAAATACCCTTTCATCTTTATTCTCCATGCCAAGTAATTTGTCTCATCAAAGAAGGGGACTTCTTTTGCATGTTCATCCATTTGTGTGTCCATGGATCTCCTTCAAGCTTGTAAGGATTATGATGAAGGCATGCTCTGATACCAATTGTTGGACACATCAACCACACTGAGAGGGGGGGGGGTGAATTAGTGTAGGGCTCCTTTTATACTTCTTTCAAAACTTTAGTTAGAAACCACTTCAAACATGTTATTCATTCATACTTAGCTACTTGTATGTATCGACAACATTCATCAATAATATAGAACTATAAACCATCGCCATAATAAAAAAAATAAAACAGATTTTTGTATTAGGAGACTACAATCTCTGGAATTTATTAGCACCAACTTAAAATAGCACCAACTCCAAGAGAGTACCAACTCTCAATACAAGACCCAACTTGCATATCTAAACACCAACCGAGATGTGAGGAATCCAACCCTCAAGTACAAGACCCAATTTGTAGACATAAAACAATCTATCAAATGTACCACTATATACATGACATGTCTATACTGTAGCACACATATGTATGCGACCTGTCTATACTACAACACACATATGTATGCATCCTTCCCTCTGTCGGCCTGCGTACACCTTCAAAAAACTAGGGTTACTAGTTTCTGCAACTCTGAAACTTTGTTGCTTCTGTCACATCCACCTATATACATCATCATCCAACCTGTCACTACATCCAACCTGTGCCATCTGTGCCATGCCATCAATGAAGCACCTCCAACAACCTATGCATGTCCCTCATGCATACATCATCATACACCATAGATGTCCCTCACCCATATCAGTATTGTACCATACACGAATGTTTTTCACTCAGTCAACCAACCAGTATACACCATATCCAGATCTCACAACAACCATACCAAGAATGATTCAATCATTCACCATACCATAAGCATATCTAAGCATCAAGAAAACATATAACCATACCAGAACTTCTGTAGATGATCTGACTTGAGAACTTGTTTCAGACTTCAGGCACCTGTCACCGACATCTACTCACTTTTCATGACCTTTTCAGTTGTATACACTCTGTCCTTCTACATCCCACTTATGTACACTACCTCATCCATGACAACCTGCGTATGTATGCAACCTCCTCCATTGCATCCCGCGTACACTTCAAAAAGTAGGGTTTTTCTGAAGCTCCGAAACTTTCACCGTCAACCTTCCTTTGCTACCTCAAACTTTTGTAGCTTTAGATGTATCAATGGGTACCTGCAATAAACATTTCACCAAATAATAGATATTCAATATGCTCAAAGATCACTAACATAAGATACCCTTACTCCTCTTTTTTATACTCTCCAAGTAGCTTCCTCTAGGGGTTATCTTTTAACCAACTTCCTTATTTTAGGGCTAACCCACTTCTAACCACTTTGTCCACTTACAACCACTTTGTCCACAAATAGTAATATCACCAGTTCTAGTTGCAATTAATATATTTTTAATTATTTTCTCTTTTCAACAACTTAACCCATGATTAACTCCTAGTTACAACCACTTTGACTAGTCAACCTTCTTTTAGGAGCTTCTATAATAATTGGACTTCTTTGACCTTCTAGGGGCTTCTAGATAACTCATGAGGGTTCTCCAACTTCACAAGGCCATATATCCCTAACCATGAGGATCCACATGGCGTACCACATATCACCGAAAATGACACAACATTTATTATCCATCTAGAATAGTCTCACCTACAAGTTCACTGATCTCCATTACATTATTCCTCAACCAAAATTGGGTTCCTTAACCACACTTCCAGGATTACTCAACCACTTAACCATTTGGACTTTGCAAATCATCTTACCGTGAGGGATTTCACCATAAGGGGACCACTTTGAGAACTTTATCCAAGAGCGCCTTCCCATGAGGGCTTGCACCATAATGGGACCACTTTGGATTTCATCCATTTGGTACTTCCTACATAGAAACATGACATGATCATCAAATACCTTGGACATGAAATCAATGATACAACTTCCTTTGATATCAACCTTGACATCAATAAAAACACATCACTATGACACCACTTGACATCAACCCTTTAACATAAATCCCATCAATGAAAAAATAATCCAACAATCACTAACATCAATAATACAACTTCCATTGATATCAACCTTGACATCAATGAAAACAAATCACTATGACACCACTTGAAATCAACCCTTTGACATCAATGAGAACATAGTACAAAAACTCACATTTAAACTCTGCATAGAGTTGGCGTTCCTCAAAAATCCCAAATACATCATCCATATGCCTAAGATGTTCCTCCCAAGTCCTGCTATAAATAAGAATGTCATCAAAGAATACCAACAAAAATTTCTGCAGCTTCTTATTGAGCACGTGGTTCATGTAGGACTGGAATGTAGCGGGAGTATTTGTTATCCCAATTTCCATAACCAAGTACTCATAATTCCCATAATGTCATCAGAAAGCGGTCTTCAGAATGTCCTTTTCCAGAACCTTGATCTGGTGATACCCTGTATGGAGATCAATTTTGGAAAAAATATTTTCTCCGCTCAACTCGTCCATCAAATCATCGATCCTTGGAATTGGGCACCTGTTCTTTATGGTCTTCTTGTTAAGGTATCATTAATAAATGCACATTCTCAAGGTACCGTCCTTCTTTTTGAACAATACTACTGAAGAAGCACACAGACTAGATCTAGGTTGAATGTGACCCATCTTGAGCAGCTCCTTAATAGTTTTCCCAATATTGTCTTTGTAAGTTTTAGGATTCCATTAGGGGTTGGTTATGAATGCTTGGACCCTTTCTTCTAATTCTATCACATTCTTGAATCCTCTATCTGGAGGTACATCGGGAGGAATGTCACTAAAAACATTTTGATGGTTGTGAAGTAATACTTGAAGGTCATTTGACTGTTGTCGAGGATGGTCAAGTGACTCTCTGTCATAAATGTAGCACTCAACTGGTGATTCTCTATCTCCATGTTGCATCACTGTCTCCATACTATGATATGATACCACCTTGGGCGATTATTGGTGCATGGCCTGCAAGACTACCTTCTTGCCATATAGACCTATGAATTCCATCTCCATTGTCCTCTGATAAATAGTGTATTTCCCAATAGAGTAAAGACATTGAACTTCGAGTACTACATTGGTGTCCGGTACATCCACCAAAAATAAATCATCCATCAACGTGTAATTTCCCATGGTTATTTGTAACTTGGGGATCCATTTAGTATGCCCCATCTAATGGCCACCGGTATGATCACTGTGAATCCATAAAACTCCTCTGTCAGAATCCCTTTCCTATCCACCATAGTTTCATTAATAAAGTTGTATGATGCTTTGCTATCAATCAATACTGTAACCTTGTGCCCTTGCAGGACCCCTCAGACTCTGAAAGTGTGGTATCTCAGAAATCTTGACATGTATGCAATAATAGGGCCTTTATCCCCAGCCTGTGATGTCTCTTCACCTGCTACCTGGTGTCCCTGTTCCTGTACCTATTATTCTTCTTCCTCATCATTGTCATTGTTTGAATAAAACTCGATATAATTAGCCTTCCTTGCTCTGTCCTTCCTTGAACACCGGTGTTCTGGTACCCAAGGCTCTTGAAAATTGAAACATAATTTTTTCTTTCTCGACCCCTTTTTGGTTTCCTCATCTAGATTGGGTTTTCCTTCCCACTCCTTTTGAAAGGGTTTGGACTCCTTGTTCTTCTAGAGGAAAGTGGGATTAGGAGGAAACTTTCTTTTAGGAACAACATCCTTCATGTCCCTAGTTCTGCTGACTGCATCCTGTAAGGTGGCAGGCTTATAAGCCTTGAGCCACCCACGCAAGGGCTCGGATAACCCCTCAACAAACAACATCACTAGAATTGCCTATGATATGTCTGAGACCATCACTTCAATCCTATGAAACTCTAATATGAACAACTCTGGGATACCTATATGTTTGAGATGTGATAGCTCTCTAAAATGAAGTTATGGATCTTTCTTGTGAAAACGCTCTATGAGCCTCTGCATGAAGTAAAGGTAATATGTTATTCATGCATGACCCAAGGTCACTAACCCATGGTGCCACCATTCATGGGCCTTACCATCTAAGTGTAAAGTAGCCAATTTAATGGCCTCAACCTCTATCATCTGATGTAGCTAGAAGTATGTGTCCAACTTCTACACCCAAGTCGTTGCTGAACATTTTGAGGACGCATTAAAGTTTGGAATAATCACTTTTACAAGTGTCTTCTTAAGCTCCTGGTTGGGTGTCCTTTTAGATCATCTGGGTTAGTTCTTCTGTTTATGGTGTCAAAAGTCAGTGATAAACATAGCCACCTAAAATTCATCCCTGAACCTCCAGTACTCCTCCAAATAGGTCAAATAAGAGTCATCCCGTCTGTTGGCTCTTCTAGTGCTATCTCACCACTCAAGAATCATGGCATGGTGGGTATGGGCATATTGGTGTACAAGTGAGGGTGGATCTACATGGTAGTGTGAGAATGACTTCGTTCTCTGTTGTTAGATACCTTTTCACTATTTTGATTTTGTTTAGATGGCCCCTCCATGGTGTTAACTGCTAGTTGTCCCAATAGGCCCATCATCAACTTTTGGCCCTTGGCCAAATTATTCATCATCTAGAAAAGGATACCAATTCGTGGGTCTCCTTCTTCCCCCATGTGCCCCTTCCCTTTATCTAATCCTGAATGCGTTTCCCCTTCTACCTTTCCTTCACCCAACACTACTTTCTCTTCATGCTCTAGAGGAGGATCATGAGATCTGTTTCTACGTCTCTTGTAAGTGACGTTCCTATCATCCCTTGGTATCATGTAACTGTTGTCAATGAGGCCCTTCAAACCTCACAACTACAGAGGACCATGCTCTGATACCACTGTTATATACCCACTAATATTTTTCAGTGATTTCGTTGGGTTTTGGTTTGCACCTTTTTCAAATAGTTTGCTGGTTTCTAGTTTTAATTGAGTATGGAATGGAAAATATTGTCTTTGATGCAATAAACTGGAGATTACAAACAATACCATATTTGAAATACCAAATGATAATGGCATTGACAACTTACAAAAACAAATATGATTGAAAAGACATTGTAAACCATGTAATGATCAAATTGGAACCTAGTGTATATGTTTGGTTTGTCTTTGCTCCTTGAGAAGTCTTTTAAATATGTTCTAACAAAGATAAGACTGACAATCTACTGTTGCAATGAGTTACAGTGCCCATAAATAAAAATATAGTGCCCAACAACACAAATACGCACTCAACAATGAAAATAAGCGCCCAACAATAAAAATTAAGTGCCCATCAATATAGATATGCACCTAACAATGAAAAATAAACCTTTTGAAATATAAATATTGTAAGAGAAATTTCTATTTTCGGCACACTAGTTCAGTGGGAGTTAACTGACTAGTTCTATTTTAGACTTTCTAATCTTAGACCATCACTATTATGCATGCATTCCTAATTATAGGATGTCATTTCCTATATGAGTGAAGATCACTCACTCATTGATAAGATCATAATATACATTTATTCTCATTCTTCATTGTGTATCTCTCTTCCTTTTCTTGATAAGCTTTGTTTGTGTATGCTTTAGCTAGGTCTCCTGTGCAGGTTTCCATGAAACACTGACAAATATATGCCCAACAATACAAAACAAGAACCCATTGTAGGTTAGATGAACCCATAAGTCATTATCAACAATGAATAATGTTGTTGCTCAAGAGATCTTACATCCTCAATAGGGAAATCACCCACACCAAGGTTGAACTCAACTTATTAGAAGAAATAACTCAGTCCCTCATCGAATCTATGCCTCCTTAGCAATAAATGGTTCACCCATCAAGGATAGAGGTGCCCAATAAAGGAGGAAAGTCACCCTCAGTAATAGATGTCCTGTATGCAACAATAAAATTGACCCCCACTGATAATGACTCGCCCCAACATGAAATATTCCCTCTTTACTTCATAAGTTTTTCCCCTTATTTAAGTGTGATGCCCACAATGCTGCCACAATTTTTCCACAAGGAAACTCAGCGCTTAAATACAATATATCAACCAGTAGAAAAGCAATACTCTCCAGAGAATGAATTGCTTAGCACAATGAAGGATAGTATCCACAACTTAGCAACGTAGCCCAATGTCGAAATATGAGTGATTCTAATATCAAGACCAGCTAGGTTGTATCGTTGCAACATTGAAACTGGTAAGCAATGAAGTGTTTCTCAAAACCTAGACTCTTTCTCCAAGAGCTCTCCAAAATTCTTTTTCTCTAGTGTAAAAATAAAAGAATGAGGAGAGATTCCTCATTTCCCCTTTCAATATTCACTTGGGTCTTTTCCCACTCACTTATTTATTTTATTTTATTAAAGTCACTTTAATGGCTCCTTCACTTTATAATTTAAAAGTGACTTTTTGTTATCCTAGGACCCATGTCCCCCCTTTTCCCAATTTAACTTTATAAAGTCTTTCCTAGGAAAGTCATGTCCCCTTGGTCATTTTTTGCCTTAGCCCATGAGAACTTATTAAGCTAGCGAAATTTCTCCCTTATAACTCCTAAGTGGATGGGGACATTACAACTCTCCGGCCTAAAATTAACGCAGACACTCTGTCCTAAGAAATATCTTGGCTCACCAGCCTATGAAGCATATGTACAATTACAACTTGGGGTTTGGCCTAAGGGTATTACACAATTTCCATGTTTAGCATTTTGTTTTTGGTTTTGGTTATAGAGGGTGTTCCTCCTTGAAAGGTGTCACATAACCAACCCCCTAAGTAACCTTTTAAGGGATAGGGTATAAAATGCCCCACTTTCTGACAAATTCTCTTAGTTCCTTGAATAATGGCACCATTTCCTTTTGCTCTCCGAGAGATTTCCAACGACTATAAACTTGTCCAGGACCGATTTCTAAGTCAAAATTTATGGCTCCTTGAATTTCTGAGGGTATCATTGGTCAAAGGCCACATGGTACCCATGTGGATCCACCTCATTCGTACCATCCTACATGGCACTGACACGACCTCGATCATCATCCTCTAGCAATGACATGGCCATTAGAGGGGAAGTTGCAAGGGAATGTCTCCTAGCCTTCGACCCCTTTGATATTCTTATACATGTCTGAAAACTTCCCTAGATCAACGAAGTTTGAAGGACTCTTTCCATTCCAAAATCTATGTTGGATATCTATCTTCCCTTGGATCTAAGGACTAATATTCATTTGTGCTTAACATGTAGCTTACACCTGACAAGGGGAGATGGGTTCCAAACTTAATTCGCGACCAATCCCATGATGCCAAATCATTATGGTGTACATGCCCTATCTAATTGAGGTTGGAAACCACACAAAATGATTTCAACACTTTGGCGCTTTGGTGCTTCGGTGCTTAATGCACCATCCCATATCCTCGCATCTCCCAGAGTCCTGGAGTCCCAGAGTTCTGAAGTTCTAGAATCCCAAAGTAAGACTTCACCAAAGTACTTACGTTATCATTCGACTAGTGGATTGAACATCTGGGAAGGGTTCACAATGGATCCTTCTATTGATGGCTCACCTTGCTCCCAAATTCTTCCCCACGATCTAACGATTGATGGGATTTTCCACTTCGGGGATTCACAAGTTCACAACCCTTGCCGTTCTTAACCCTTCAATTCCCCGAAGGATTACCTACCGAAGGGGTCATAATGTGGAGATGACTGCTTGATGTCGGTTAATGATACCACTTACTTTATCCTTCCACTATACTCGATCTAACAGTCGAAAAGGGTCCCAAACGATCCTTAGATCTATGGCTCATGTTACTTGGAGACTTCAACATTCGGGGATTCTGACCATTTAAAACCTTTTCACTTCTGGATTAGATCAAAGATGAATTTGACCGTAGCGTATATCCAATGGTCAGGAAAGGTCCCGATGTTTCTTGGATTGACACCTCGTGTAACTTCATGGCCAAAAAACTAGTTAGGGTTTAAGGATAAAGAAGATCCCATGACAATGGATAGGAAATCGCCAGTTGGCAGTTAGTCGCTCGGTCACCGTTTCGACAAGTTACCTTTGGCAAGATTTGAATGTTGTGAGGTTCCAACATCCCAAAGTCCCGGACCTCCAAAGTCCCGAAGCTTGGAAGGCTTAGCTCCCTTTTAGCATAGTGCAGGGTTCCAGGGTCCTACTCATATGAGGATTTGACAAGCCCTGAGGGATACACTCTCAGATATTATTCGAGATTTGGTTAAGGTCCTAGACTTGAGCCTATGGTCACTAGGGAGAATGGATTGAAGGAATATCCTTTCACATCAGAATCTAAATCCTGTAACAAAACAACGGTAATTCCAAGGGATTGACATGTTCAGAGTTATCCCAAAGAGTTTATCCCGACTCTATATTTCCAAGTTTGGTCTCAAGATAGTCCCTTGAGGACTTTCCAACCAACACAGGGATCAAAGTATTATACTCTTGAATTCATTTAAAAATCATTTCTAACAATTCTCCTTCTCTAACAAAGGTATTCAGGACACCATCTACAAATTATGATATTGAAGATTTGCTTCCAATTTCCCAAGCTGCTAGGCCATCAGAGCCACAAATTCTACCATTGAAACAAGGTAAAATAATTTTCCATCATCTAACTCAAGAACATAATGCATAATACAACAAAACAACCAAGATAACATAAAAACTCAGAGTCACTTATTTGAAATTGGAAATTAGTTGGTAACTGCTGAAAGGGGTGCTCTTTTCTACCTAACCATAGGCACAATTTTATCTTTGAATATTCCACAATTGGTTACCCCCTAGCTATACCACGATGCCATGAGATAGATGAGTATTTCCTCTTTACTCAGCTACATCAGGGGACAAAGGTTACTCTCATTTTCCCACAGGGCCCTGGCATTTCAGTTTTCTATCCACCAAGTAAGGGAGCTTACTGTGATTTCTTACCCAATCATTGCATATATGTTTATCAGGTTTATTAGAAAAAATTGTCCAAGCGCTCTTGTACCCAGAACAACATATGTTTCTCAATCCTCCTCTGAATGAGAGAGACTTGCACTCTCTACTTTATCTAGAATGGTATTTCGACCCATTCGTGTGCATCATCTACACTCTGCCCACAATTTTCCTGACTTTGTTTCCCTTTTCCAACAATATTTTGTGGGTCAAATAAATAAGTTTCTAGACATGTACTATGCTTCTCATTTAATCTTGAGGATGAATTCCCAACCACCAGCTTGACTAGTAATTAAATTTTCTGGGCTAGAAGGTTGTTCTGGGTCTGTGTAATTTATATCCAACAACGTACTGGTCTGGCAGGGTCACCTCAACCATCACTGGTTCCCTTTACCATCCCCTCTCATGCATCATGATCCATACTAGCCACCTCCTTTCAACAATAATTCCACAATTTTCCATTTTTATTTAATAGAAAAAAATATACACATAAATATACAATTCCTTTAATAAGAAGGTTCTTTGTCTTTCTAAACTTCTCATGATGGGCATGTCCATAATATTTATCCAAATATAATTATATTTACAAGATGGGGGAAACATGGGTATTGCAATCTCCTCCCCCTTAAAGGGTCACCGTCCCCAGTGTTCTACCTGCCGTTGGGGTCTTTATGTACAACATTGAACAAAAATGGGCATGTTTGTTTCATGGCATCCTCCAATTCCCATGTAGCTTTATCTGGACCAAAGTGTTTCCATTGCACCTTGACCTATGTAGTGGTTCTATTCCTTAGTGGAATGTCCTTCTTGTCTAGTATGCATTGGGGTTCTGGTAGGAATTCTCCCTCTGGTTCCACTTGGATCACAGACCAGTCAATTATATGATTAGAATCATGTACACATCTCTTCAATAATGAAACATGGAAAACATTGTGTGCTTTCACTATGGGAGGAAGTGCTAGTCTATATGCTACAGGTCTCACTCTGTACAAAATTTCAAAGGGTCCACAAAACCGAGGTGCCAACTTGGCACAAGTTCCCATTCTCAAGGGAATTCTTCTAGGTCTAATATGGAGATACAGAGATCCCCTAATTTTAACCCCTAGGAGTCCTATTTTTTTTTGCATAGCTCTTCTATCAGTCTTGAGCCACCTTTAGATTCTGTCTTATTCAAACTACTTGTTGTTTCATTTATTTTAATAGGTTTGGCCCGAGTGTTATTATGTCCACTGGCTTATTCCATTTGATTGGAATGTTGCATTTCCTACCATAGAGAGCCTCAAAATGACTCATCTTCAAAGATTCCTTATAGCCATTGTTATAAGCAAACTCTACCAGGGGAGGTAGTTTTCTCACTTATTGGTTTGATGCATCACATGCATCCTTAACATGTCCTCTAGAACTTTGTTTACCCTTCCTGTTTGTCCATCTGTTTGAGGGTGATAAGCCATACTAAATATTAATTTAGTTTCAAAACTAGAAAATAGAGATTTCCAAACGTTTGAAGTGAATTTTGTATCCCTTTCTGATATGATCTCATGAGGCATGCCATGCAGTCTAAATATTTCTTTCATGAAAACATTGTCAATATCTATCTCCTTGCAAGTTGACTTTACGGGGATAAAGTGATCATCCTTGCTCAACTTGTCCACAACTACCATAATAGCGTCATTATTCTTGGCTGATTTAGGTAGTTCAGTTATAAAATCCATGGAGATGGTTTCCCATTTCCATTATGGAATTGGTAGGGGCTGCAATAACCCTACTAGATGTCTATGTTCCACCTTAACCTGCTGACATTCTAAGCACTTATCCAAGTAGTCAACTATGTATTTCTTCATTCTTTTCCATTAAAATATTTTCTTGGTGGTTGTAATCATTTTCTGATAACCAGGATGACCAATATATGGTCTTTTATGTAGTTCATCCAGTATGAACCTCTTCAAGTCGTCACACTTTGGGATATACAACCTGCCTTTGTAAGTTAGAAGACTTCTAAGCCCTAATATTGGCTCATTACCCCTTAATTGGGGCATATTATATTAGTAATGTTATTTTATTTATGTCAGCTTTATTCCATTAGTTGTAATTATACCTCCTAGTCTCCTATATATACCAAGGAGACATTTTCATTTGGAATCATCTTGTACTTGAACATTTAAGTGGGGTAAAAGGAGGTTTCCCCCTCGAAGAGGCTTATTATCTGAAATTATCTCTTTTTCAAGGCGTTGAGTAATTTTTTTGAGTTTTTTCTATACTATATTGATATTGGGTTCTTAACATATGGTATCAGAGCTCAAGGTTTTGGGGTTTCACTGCTACATATGAGACACCTTGGAATTTTTTCTATAACTTTTTTTCTACAATGTTTCAGAAGGAATGGCTAGGAGGATATTTAGTAGACGGATCAAGGTACGTTGGGTTAAAATTGCAGCTCCTGAGGCCTTATACTCTAGGAGATACAACCTGTACAAGATAGGGTTATGGAATCATCCTGAACTGAGCCATTGTGGAATTTTCACTATAAATTTTTTTATGTAACGTTTCAGAACCTGAACTCCGGAGGATACTCACAAAAATTAGTAAGGTATCTGTGGTAAAAATTTTATCTTCTGGGTCATCTTAAATTTGTATATACACCCTGTGGAAGATAGGGTATCTGACTAGATAGGGTAAATGATGGAAATACTACATGCATTGAAGAAATGACGTCCTTACCTAATAGGTAGGCACTTCAAGGTCAAAACATATCATGATAGTCTTAAATACTTCTTGGAACAAAGACTATCTTCAGAAGAACAACAAAAATGGGTAACC
>ML798485.1:157977-198388 GCA_009831015.1 Picea engelmannii | reverse complement strand
ATGGCCCTTATAAGGTGTTGCAAAAGATTGGTACTATGGCATATAAATTGGAGCTGCCTGCATCTTCATGAGTACACCCAGTTTTCCATGTTTCATGCTTAAAGAAGGTTATAGGCGACAAGATCCCAGTTCAAACTATATTGCCAGAACTTGACGAGGAAGGAACAAAATTTTGGAGCCTGAAGCCATTACTGACACAGGAATTCACTAGATGAGGAATATATCCATTTCAGAGTATCTCATTAAATGGAGGAAACTACCGGCTGAAGATTCCACTTGGGAAGATGAGTCTTTTATACAGAAGCATCCAAAGTTACTCAAGCATTGTAGACAACACTTGTTTCAAGGGAAGGGGCATGTTAAGCCCTAATATTGGCTCATTACCCCTTAATTGGGGAATATTACATTAGTAATATTATTTTATTTATGTCGGCTTTATTCCATTAGTTGTAATTATCCCTCCTAGTCTCCTATATATACCAAGGAGACATTTTCATTTGGAATCATCTTGTACTTGAACATTTAAGTGGGGTAAAAGGAGGTTGGCCCCTCGAAGAGGCTTATTATCTGAAATTATCTCCTTTTCAAGGCGTTGAGTACTTTTTCTGAGGTTTTTGTATGCTATATTGATATTGGGTTCTTAATAAAGACTATCATTCAATAGTTGATAACCCTCATACTCCAACCCTGTGGGATCTTGCTCTATGTATGATTTCACAGTTTTAAAAAAATCATCCGATGCCTGTGCACTTTCAACTCTCTCCTTGATGTCTGATTCATAAGTACTTACAACTGCCATATGAATCACATTCATACTTCTATTAAGGGAATCAACCACTCTGTTTTCATTTCCCTTAATATGTTTGATTTCAAAATAAAATTCACTAAGGAGAGCCATCCACCTAGCCTGTCTAACATTGAGTTTGGGCTGATCAAACAAGTATCTCAACCCACTATGGTCTATCATAAGTATGAATCTTCTTCCAAGGAGGTAATGCCTCCACATTTTTAAAGCATCTATTATGGTTGCCAATTCTAGGTCATGTGTCACATAATTGATTTCATGTGAATTCAATTTTCTGGATTCATATAAATTACATATCCTTCTTGCATGAGGAATCCTCTGAGTCCCTCTTTGATGGAATCGATACATACAAGGAGGTCCTTGTCTAGGTCTGCAATTGTCAACATTGGTGCATTGGTTAAAAGGTGTTTTAATTGGAGAAAACTATCTTCACATTCTTTGGTCCAAACAAATTTAACTCCCTTTTTCTGTAGGGCGGTGATTGGGAAACCAATCTCAGAAAACCCTTTTATGAACCTTCTATAATATCCTTTTAGGCCCACAAAGGATATGATATCATAAAAATCCTTTGGTGTAGGCCAATTTATGATGGATTTGATCTTGTCTGGGTCAACTGCCACTCCTTCCTCGGTGATGACATGGCATAAGTAATGGACTTGTTTTTGGAAGAAGTCACACTTACTAAATTTTGCATAGAGCTTGTGTTCTATCAACACTTGAAACACTGACTTGAGGTGTTCTTCATGATATTCCATGATCTTAGAGTAGATCATAATGTCATCTATGAAAACCAACACAAATCTGTTCAAGAATTTGCTAAGTACATTATTCATTAGGCACATAAAGGTGGTCAGTGCATTGGTAAGCCCAAACGACACCACCACAAATTCATAGTGCCCATGTCTTGTACTAAAGGTTGTTTTATGGATGTCTTCATCCTTAATTCAGACTTGATGGTACCCTGACCTTAGATCAGTCTTAGAAAATATTGTATCACCCCTCAACTGGTCAAATAGGTCATCAATTCTAGGCAAGGGATACTTATTCTTAATGGTCATCTTGTTGAGTTGTCTATAGTCTATGCAAAACCTGAATGTTCCATCCTTCTTCTTCACAAATAAGGCTGGTGCTCCCTAAGGAGACAGACTAGGTAGAATGTAACCTTTTTCCAACATCTCCTTTAGTTGTAGTTTTAGCTCAACTAGCTTTGGTGTACTCATTCTATATGGTGCTCTAGACATTGGCATCGCTCCAGGTACAAGTTCTATTGAAAAATCAATATCTCTTCTTGGAGGTAGACTTGGTACCTCTTCCAAAAACACATATTTATACTCTCTTAATATAGGATGGTCCTCTAGGCTTGGTTTATTGTCCTCACGAAGGTTCAACACTTGTGTTTCATACAAAGAAAATCATTTTCTGCAATACTTCTTCACTTGAAGGGTTGATATTTGTGTCACTGAGACATGCTTTTGAATTCCTTGTAGGGTTCTTTCCCCCATTTCCTCATCTTCACACTCCAATGTTTTATTATAACAGTTCAAATTGGCCTTATGAGAATCCAACCAATCCATGCCAATCAACGAGTCATAATATCCTGAAGGGAGTATGTTTAAAGTTGCTTGGGTGGGAAATCCATTCAAAATGAATTGTCATGCTGGTATGACCTTTGTCACCTTTATTTTTATTCCAGTGGCTAGTTGTACCAACCATGATTTAGCATGTTTTACTTGCTTCAATTTACATTTCTCGACAGTTTGAGGGGCAACATAACAGAGATTAGAACCAGGGTATATTAAAATGAAAACTAGATGGTTGGCAATCATACCTTCCATCTCCACCACCAAAGATTGGTGATCAACTTGTCGATTATCCAGGGTTGCATAAATTTGTGGCAGGATCCTAGACACATCATTGAATATGGTAGCTTCCTGGACATTGCAGACACTCTTATTGTCTTGCTTCCTATGGGGGAAGTCCCTCAACAAATTTTCTTTTCTGCATTGCCAACATTTCAATGGTTCTCTCCTTTTATCGTCAGTATTTCCTGGAACTGATCCAAAGGGTTTATTTCCACTTGGAGATGGAAAATTCTGTTGATACACACTTTTAGTAGGAAGTCTCATCTTAGAGCCTTTCCCATGGTTCCTCAGCCTTAAAGGTTTAAACCCCTTCTTCTTGAATCCCAATTTTCTTTCCCTTTTCCAATCCTTATGAGCTTTTGCCTTGTGCTTGGATTTCTCATAGCAATACCTTGCCTTCCTAATGGTGTCTTCTAGAGTATTGGATTCATAAAAATCAATTATGTCTTGATAGGGCTGAGGCAAACCACTAATGAATCGCATCACCTTTGCCTTTTTATCCTTTATGTAAGGCACATACCTCAACAACTCAAGGAATTTGTTGACATATTCATCAATGACAAGCTATCCAAGTTTGAGTTCATAGAACTCCTTAATCCTTTCATCATAATACCTTTTAGACAGGTACTTCCTCTTAAAGTATTTCTCGAATTGTTTCCATGACAAATCCTTCTCATGAATTCCTTTCACATTTCTAAGGTCCTCCCACCAAATGGAGGCCTTTCCATTCAAATTAAAGATGGTTATTCTGGCCTTTAAGTTCTTAGAGTAGTCATGGACTTTGAAGTACTTCTTTAGGTCAAGAAACCAAGATTTTTCTTCTTCCCCCTTCTTAATATCTCCATAGAAAGTGGGTGGTTTATCTTTCTTAAACTCTTAAGGGTCATGGCTCCTGGAAAGTCTCCTCCTCTTTCTTATCCTCTGAGAATGTAAACTAGTCTCACTGTTAGACAATTCCTTGGAGTTGTCAGTTTCCTCACTAGAGGATTCTTCAGTTGAATCCTTGGCATTAGCATGTATCTTGGCTCCATGTTGGGCCTTCTTTGAGGTTCTTATTCTTTTGTTGCTATTTTCAGGACCATGCTTTTGTATCTCAGGTGGACTTTGGATTTTCTTAGTATGATGTTTATACACATTACTAGTTGTTTCCCCTTGTTGCAGTTGTTTTTGTATATTTGTTAGGATTTGCAGTAAGACTACATTAATTTCAGTTTTTTTTTCTTGTTCTTTCATCAACCTTTCATTATCTACCTTACAACTTTGCAATTCTCCCATAAGGATTCTTACCATTTCAGCTAAGTTTGGAGGGGTTTCCACCACCCTTCTCTCATCAGATTCTTCTTATCTATTGTGGGAGATTTATCCCCACTCATGGTGTGTCACCATTCTTTATGCTATAGTTTTCCTTTCTGTCCACTGACCATTTAAGTGATGATACAAACATTTTTTGTTAGTCAACGGTCCTCAATTTTTATTTTTATTTTCTTATTTGTAAGGTAAAATTAACTTCATTATTCCACATATAACAACAATATGCAGTTCAGATTCAGAACATATAAACAAAAAAAGGTCTCACTCTTTTTAGTAGTATACTTTAAATAGGCTCTTACAATTAGGTAGGATAGAGTTCCCTACCCCTTAAATGTTTTCTATTAAATTTTTTCCTCTCTTTCATGATCCCAAGCAGGCCAAGTGTTGTTTCCTACTCTAATACCAATCTGTTACATACCTGACCCCCTAAGTAAACTTTTAAAGGATGGGGTATAAAATGTTCCACTTTCCTATGACTTCTTTGAGTTCCTGGAATAAGGGAACCATTTTCTTCTGCCCTCCTAGATCTTTCCAACGACTATAAACTTGTCCAAGATCGAGTTCCGAGTCGAAATTTATGGCTCCTTGAACTTTTTGGGGCATCGTTTGTCAAAGGCCATGTGGCACCCACCTCATTTGTACCATCCTACATGGCACTGACATGACCTTGGTCACCATCCTCTAGCAATAACATGGCCACTAGAGGGGTGGTTGCAGGGGAATGTCTCCCAGCCTTCGTGGGTAATAGGATTTTGACCCCTTCGATATTCTCTTACAGGTCTACAAACATCCCCGGAGCTCCGAAGTCTAAAGGACTCTTTCCATTACAAAATATATGGTGGAGATTCTATCCATCGTTGGATATGACAATTAATATTTGTCTGTTCTTAACATGTATCTTACACCTGACAAGGGGGGAGGGGTTCCACACTTAATTCGTGACCAATCCCATGACATCACAGAATCATGGCATACGTGCCATGTTCAATCGAGGTTGGAAACCACACATAGGGATTTTGACACTTCAACAATTCAGTGCTTCGATGCTTAACACACCATCCCATATCCTCACATCTATTGGAGTCCCGGAGTCCGAGATTTCTGAAGTTCCAAACTCCTAAAGTAAGACTTCATCGAGGTACTTACGCTATCCTTCCACTAGTTGATCGAACGGTTGGGAAGGGTCAACAATGGATCCTTATATTGACGACTCATATTGCTCCTGAATTCTTCCCCATGATCTAATGCTTGACGAGATTTCACCACTTTGGGGATTCATGATTTCACAATCCTTATTGTTCGTAACCCTTTGATTCCCCGAAGGATTACCTACATAAGGGGTCATAAAGTGGAAATTATTACTTATTTTCGATTAATGATACCACTTACTCTATCCTTCCAATATACTCAATCTAACGGTCAAGAAGGGTCCCAAAGGATCCTTAGATATACGGATTTCATTACTTCGCGACTTCGACATTCAAGGATTTTGACGATTTAACACCTTTTCACTCCTGGAGGAGGTCAATTCCAAATTTGACCATAGCGTATATCCAACGGTTAGGAAGGGTCCCGATGTTTCTTGGATTGATGACTTGTGTAACTTCGCGGTCGAAAAACTGGTCAGGGTTTAACGATAAAGTAGATCCCATGACAACGGATAGGAAACTGCCAGTTGCCAGTCAACCGTCCGGTCACCATTTCAATAGGTTGCCTTCAGTGGGATTCGAATGTTGCGAGGTTCCAACATTTTGAAGTCCCGTACCTCTGAGGTCCCCAAGCTTGGAAGGCTTAGCTTCCATTTAGCATAGCGCAGGGTTTTAGGGTCCTGGTCATATGATGCTTTGACAAGCCCCGAGGTCTACACTCTCATATCTTATTTGAGATTTAGTTAAGGATGCAAACTTGAGCCTGTAGTCAGTAGGGAGAATGGTTTGAAGGAAGTGTATTTCACATAAGAACCCAAATCATGTAATAAGACAATGGTAATCTACCAACCTTTGATCGTCTGTGGACAAACTATACTCAAGAATAACTTAGACTTAGAAATACAGGAGTGGAAGACTCCCCTAATGAAAATCATGCTCTTTCACTTCATACAAAGAAAGGAGGAAGATTCAAAAGAAACTTCAGACAAACTTTCAGAGATGAGAATTCTTCATTAACCTCAGTTCATAATCAAAGAAGAGATGTTTCGGATATTCAGTGCTTCAGATGTGACAAATATGGGCACTATGCAAGAAATTTTCCAACCAGGAAGAAGGGAAGACAATATGCTTCCATCGCTGACATTGATCTAGACCCACCTCAGAAGAATGGAGATAAGAGAGAAGAAAAGTACTTCCTCTAAAACCAAACAGAAAACGTAACATGAGTACAAACCCAGGTAAATCGTTTGATCATTAGTTTTATAGTTTATTGCATTCTTAATAAGTGAAGGGTATTATCTCCATTATGAGAGCCCTCATAACTTGGACCATTATCCCTGGTACGGGAGTCCAAACTTTATTGATTGATTTTTATGCTGGTCAAGAAGACATAAAATATCTATCAAGAAATAAAAGAACACTTCCATCCTTCAGAATTCAGAGATACTTACTTGACTAAGAGGGAGTCAAAACTAAATGAAAAGAAGAAAGAAATAATACCTTCTTCCCCTTCAATAGTTCAGAGGGAGACATACAGTATTCCAACAAATTCAGCTACTCCAGTTGATATGACAAGAGATATTGCAGTAAGGAATAAAAGGCTTACCCAGAGTCAACAAAACTTTGCAGAAGGAAGAGAAACATACCAGTCTCTCAAGGGACATCCTAAGAAAGAAAAAGGAGATTTTCAAGTTACCCTTTATCCATGAGCCACCCCATTGATTTTGAGACTCCCTTTCATGGATAATTTATAGGTGAACGAGTATGGAAAAATTCCATAATAGAGGAATATTAGTATATATTAAAAGAATGATGTATGAGACATCGATCTGAGACTAGAAGGGGAACCTATGGTGACTCCTAAATAGATATATACAATTGATGGAAGTATCGAGAAATAAAAACCTGTGGTCAAAGGATTCTCATAAGAAAAAGGAATTAACTATGATGAGACATATCGATTTAGTAGACATATGCACTTTCATCTGTATCACCATCCATGAGTTGGAAACTATATCAGATAGATGGTTTCTTGACGAGTTTGGATTCGAACAAAAGTATTACTGATCCAAACCTATACTATTACATTGTTGGTGATAAGAGACTGATTTTGATGACTTATTCAGGAAGCCATGTTATTAGATTCAAGCAAGCCTCAAACTCTGATTTCGAGATGAAGAATCTAGGTGTGATGCACTACTTCTTGGGACAATATGATAGAATACAAATCCATGTCTACATCTATGGTAATGGATTTGATGAAATAATAAATGATGATGATTCAGACGATATTGATCCACATGTATTGTTATCCACAATTTTGGTCATTGTGATGGTGTTATGATAATGTCATGATGATGAAATATCAAGCTCTTCCATAGGAACATTTTCCTGAGAAAGGTTACACTTATCAGTTTCCAAAAATCATATTTTAAAGATAGTTCGCAGGCTGCATATATACTCTCCTGCGAGAATGCTTGATTCTCACAGGCTACTCTCATTTGGGGTGCGAACTTCTCGCACTGTACTCAAGGTTAGGGTGCGAACATCATTTTAAAGAGGAAAAAGGTAAAGATCTCAAACCTTCTAGAAAGGAATCTTCTAGAAGGGTGAGTTGGCTTTCGAATGGTTGTTCAATTACTGGCATTCCAAATATCTTGGGATCATTCCCTATCCAAGTAACTAAACTATCTTTTCCTATATATTGAGGAGATTGCTCATGGAAAAGGTTAAGCATAAGCAAGCTAGCAAGAGATTGATTGGAGAATTATTAGAAGCCTGTATGGAGAATTGATGCTACAACAACAAGAGACTACATCAAGGTCATCACAAGTGGTTGATTTTCTTCATGCATGAGCAAGTGTGTGTGTCAGACCTAGGAGCCATCGAAAGGAGACCTACGGCATCAAGGCTCAGGTTGTAAGTTTCTCTTTCAATTAATCAATATAGTAATATGTCCCTTTCCCATAAAGATGATGTCACTTTATTACATGATTCCTTGATCACATGTATAGACTAGCTATTGAATATATTAATCTGCCTTTACTTTGATTGGTTTGTTCTATCGTGATCTGAACGGAGAAAGAGCATCGGAGCAAAGCTTGGAACAACAGAGACTTAGGAAAGCGCTCATAAGGTATGTCCATATTCCTTTATCTCTTAGTTCACTCTATAGGCTAGATCTAGGGAAAGAGTAGTATTCTGTCTTGTTTTGTTCTAGATCCAGGTGGATCTAGGGAGATTGGTTCGTGTCCGCACTTACGGATTTATCCATAAACATGTATACTGACAAATGTATCTGGTTAACACCAGACCTTGTATATGCTATGGAGTGAATGTAAAGCATGTATTGAGATATATACAAGGCATATTTGGATGTGGCCTGAGATATGCCTCCAGTGTGAACTTGAGTTGCAGAAATATGCCAATACAAATTGAGAAGAGAGTATAGTGAACCGAAAGAGCACATCTGGTTGTTATTTTAGCGTGAAATTTGCCATGGTTTCCTGGTGCAATAGGAAACAAAGCTATGTAGCCTTGAGTACCATAGAAGAAGAGTATATAGAATTGAGTGTGCAAAGTAGTGTGGATTCACAAGATTCTGACAGATTTACTTGATCATGAGATAGATTCTATGATGATAACTAGATCTGTGTGTAAAGATCTTTGAGAACCTGGTGTTTCATGATAGATTGAAACACTTTGAGATAAAATATCACTATATTAGAGACATGATGCAAAGGAAAACAACACATGTGTTGTACCTTCCTTCACATGAGCAGATTGCAGACATCTTCACCAAATTGGCTTGGTGAAGAATACCTCTCTAGTTGAGAGGGAGTGTTGATGATTGCAACTGCGTGAGACATTCTCCAGGACACAGACTGATTGAGTCGATCTGAGAGAGAGCCCCTGAGATGGGTGTGTGGTTCCTATCTGAGATAGAACTGGAACGTAGTGATGACCTCCTCCTTATAGAGAGTTGAGACTAACTCGAGATGATTGTCCTGTGTAACACAGTGAAAAAGGAGATCTGTTGATTTGGACATGCATGTGGCCGAGCACAATGTGAACATGTGAATTCCCATGAGATGGGTGCATTGTTTTGAGAAAAAAGTGAAGATGATGTATTATCCTCCTCTGAGCAGAGAGTTGAGATGATGAAACTCTAAATGATTTTCCCATGTAACACAGTGAGAAAGGAGATCTGCTGAGTTGGACGTGCTTGTGGCTGAGCACAGGGTGAACGTGTGAATTCCCATGAGCTATGTGCATCGTTATGAGACAAATATGAAGACGATGTATTAGCCTCCTCTTAGCAGATAGTTGAGATGATGAAATCTAGATGACTCTCATGTGGAATGCAGTGAGAAAGAAGATCTATTGAGTGGACGTGCATGTGGATGAGCATAGTTGAACGCAATCCTAGTGGTTGAGCACTAGTGAGTGTGGTTCTCTTGTGAGACATTGTGAGATAGAGATATGTACATCCCTATGGATATGCCCCTAGTGGCTGAGCACTAGTGGGTGTATGAGATCCCTTGCTATATTTTTCAAGAGTCAGACCTACCTGTAACCCTAATACTAATGTAGAGGGTACAAGTCGGCCCCACCTTAAAGTATTTGATAATTAATGTAAAAGATAATTAATATGGTTATTATTAATTATATTGTGAGTTAGAGAGGTCGGCCCTGTTGTGCCAATAAATACTTCTATTGATAGGTCAAGTCTAATATAAGTAAAGGTAAATTCCCCATTGAGGAATCATTACTTTTGTGTGAGTTTGGAAATTTCAGCAAGTACATCTTCTTGGGAAAAGTGTGCACCTCTCTTGGGTGCTATTATTATAGGGTTTTTAAGCACCCTCTTGTGTGCTAGGTTTTCTTGGTGGTGATGGTATTTCTCTTGAAGAATATAAAAAAGGATTTGGTTGGGTTTTCTTCCCGTGTTGAGAAGGGTTTCCCATGATACTTCTTGTGTTCTTGTGCATGGTGTTTCTTCTTATGATCTTGGTTTCTGCAACAAAATTGTTTATGGTTTGAGTTAAATGATAAAAATGAATGAACTTCATGCTTAAACCTTTCTCATTGAAAAATCAACATTGCTTTCTCTAGAATGGTCTTTCGACCCATCCATGTGTATCTTCTACTCTCTTCCCACGATTTTCTTTACTTTTCTTTCCTTTTCTAGCAAGATTTCGTGGGTCATATAATGAAGTTTCTAGAAAGGTACTATGCTCATCTCTTCATTTACTATTGAGGAAGAATTCCCAACCACCAGCTTGACAGGTAAATAAATTTTCAAGTCTAGAAGGTTGTTCTAGGTCTACGCAATTTATATCCAACAATGTACTAGTCTGGCAGGGTCACCTCAACCATCATTGGTTCCCTTTACCATCCCCTCTCATGCATCATGATCCATACTAGACACCTCCTTTCAGTAGTTATGGTACAATTTTCTATTTTTATTTAATAACAAAAAATACAAACACACACACACACATATACAATTCCTTTAATAAGAAGGTTCATTTTCTTTCTAAACTTCTCATGACGGGTCTATCCACAGTATTTATCCAAATATAATTATATTTACAAGCTGGGGGAAACAAATGTATTCCAAATGGGGTTATAAGTGTTGTTATTCTTGCATCCTTGGTTGGGTTGCTTGCTAGTGTTTTGGTTGTGAATGGGGCTTGGGGGTGTGACGCTGACCTAATAAGAAAATGGTGGTCTCTAAAAAAAATCAGTTGCCTATGTTTGTGGTGGGTAACCAAGATGTGGGTTAATGTAGAGTGATTTTAAGTTAGGGTGTTCCCATTGCCACATTGGTCGTGGAGATCCTAGAGAGGGTGTATAACAAGGTGGTAATATATATAAGGCATGTGGTGTGTAGGGCAATGAAGGTCCATAGGAAGTATGATGTCCATCAATTTGGATGGTCCTAGTAAGAGATGCGGTTTTTCATATGTATAAGTGTTAATATGTTGTCAATTTAAGGTTGGAAAAATATGTTAGACATATCCGATTGGGCCATCAACACCATGTATTATTGTGGTGGTCATTGAAGGGAAATGAGGTGCATCAAGTATGTAGATATTCATACAATTTGTTTTTATTTATAATGGGTCAAGTTTGAGGGCGATGTTTATTGCATTGGCCTTGGTTTGGGGGTTAGAGAATAGGGCCTCTCATGTCATTTGTGGTAGTAGAGACTTAACCATGTACACCGTAATTTGGTGGGTAAGGTTATGTGTTTACATAACCACTGACAATGTCACCATGGGTGTATGTGGTTGGTGATAAGGGTAGAATTGGGTTGCCTCAATGTGGTGAAAAGTTCATTATCAATTTCTTAGTGAGCATAAAGATGTAAATAGGTCAAAAATTTGATTATGAGTGTTTTTAAATCCCATTTTTTTCGTGGGAAGTTAAATGTACTAACTAGAAGTCGATCCCATTAAATTCTATTGAAAAAGTTTGAGCCTAACAATGTCATCTTTGAGGTTGTTTGATCCACATCGTAATTGGTAAGTGGTTATATGGGTGTTAGGGTATTCATGGAATTTGCCCTCGAATTTTTTTTAAGTGAGAAAAGAGCTTACGTGGTGTAATACCCTTGTTTCCCCCAACTTGTAAATATAACTATAACTTGTCTATACACTATGGGAAGACTGCATATGTGTGGACATTGGAACTGATGAACCTTTTTATTATAAAAGGTAATGTAAATATATATGTATTTTCTGTTATTGAATAAAATGGATAGTGTTCATAATTTATCGGATAATCCATAGTGTTGGTGATTGTTTGTGATAATCCATAGTGTTGTATAAATGTTGAGGAGGGGGTTTTCCAAGGTAGACCATGATGCTATGAGAGAGGTGGTGAGGGGGACCAAAAATGGTTGAGATGAGCCCCACCAGACTAGTACCTTACTGGATTTAAATTATTTAGACCCAGAACAATCCTCTAACCCAGAAATAAATTACCAGTTGGGCAGGTGGTTGGAGAAGTCCTCCTCAAGAGTTAATGAAGAGATGGGAAAAGTACCCATCCGAGAGACTTTCTAACTTGACCATGAACTGGGGATTCAGACCCACACAATATTGTTGAGGAAGGAAAAATAAAATAAATGAACTCGTGGGTAGGGGGAGACGATAGAGAGGAGGAGAGTGCATGAAATTATCTGGTTCTGAGGAGAACTGAACAACAAGATTTCTCTGGGTGAAATAAGTAGCTGGTAGAATTTTCGGTCCAAGATGATAAACATGGTTGCAGAGAATATTGCAGACCCACTTGCTTGGTGAAATGAAAACCAATTGCCAAGTTCCTCTGGGAGTTGGAGAGTAACCTTCATCCTTTACTGTCACTGAACAAGAAGAAAGAGTCTATATCAGAGCATCATGTTCTAGGTAGGGGGTGGCCAATGGTAAATCCATTCAGGAGTGGTTGTGCCTACGATTTGTGGAAACATGCATCCCTCTTAGCAGTTGCTTCACGATTCCTGTTTTCCTGATAAGTATTTTTATGCTCTGTATATTAAAATTGAAATAATGGTTGAATGTATGTGTCTATGACAAAACTTGTATGGTATGATTAAAGTAGGAATGCTTATGGTTTTTCTGTGAACCCATGTTTTTTAATGGTTTATGCTTGATTTAGCTTAATAGCTGGAGAGCTATGAGACATAGGTCTATAAACGAGTCTAAGGATAAGATCACAATCCTTGTACCAGTCGAAAAATATCTTTTTGCGTTATAGAACTTAAGTCCAGAGAATGGAAGGGGATTCCTTCAAACCAATTGTCGATGTGACCGAGGGATCATGACCATGACCCTAACTAAATCATGGTAAAGAGGTGGGTGTGCAGTCGATCCCCATAAGAGGATTGATATGACCAAGGCCTGATGATCCGGATTTAGGAGAAGAATGAACTGATTAACATACCAAATACAATAAACACAGAAATATAAAGAATAACACAAATATCCAGTGAACAATATCTTCTATTAAATAATGAAATACGCTGAAACTATAAAACTGCAGAACTGAAACACTTGCTCGAATGGTGGTAGCTATCTCTGAGAATATATGTGGCTGCTACGTGCATCCATCTAAGCAGAATGGATTACAATGAGGCTCTAGAGGCCTTTTTGATATTACTCATGAATGAAAAAACCCTAGACATCGAAAAACCTAACCCTAGAAGGTGAAACACCAAAAGTCATGTGGACCCTATGGGTAAGTTGGTGTAATTTGGTACCTCAACTTCCCAGGTTCATAACTTTTGCATACAACCTTCGTTTTAGGCACGTGATAGCCTGTTGGAAAGGTCTTTCAGAGAACTACACATTCCGCCATCAAACTCTAACTCTGTTTACAATTTGACTGTGGCGAGCCAAAAAAAACAACGTTTAGGGCCCCAAAATGACCCTGGAAGTACAATAAGATGTGCTGACATGAAAACATACAAAATAATCCAGTTGGATTAGGAGAGAGGCCACCCATATTCACCTGGAGGATGTGTGGGGCTTCAGAAATATCCAGAATTGTAGAACCCACAATTACAAAGATGTACACAAGAACGCGTTGAACAAAAAATGGACACGAGGATCCAGTTGGAATAGTTGGATGGCCACCAATATCCACCTGGATCAATCCTCCCCCCTTAGGAAGTAGTGGTCTCCATTGCATTGAGTTCCCCCATCAGGTGAGGAAACGTTTGTTGGATTTGGCCCAGGGTGAGCCACTTGCCTTGGTGTAGGAGTTTCCTTGCCTTGATAACCCGATAAAGATGGATCTGCTACTGGTGAGTGCCCTTGACCTGTGTGTCCACTATATGATCATTGGATGCTTGTTCCATGCAATCAGGGTTGAGATATGTTGGTGTTAGTTGTTCTGTGATCTCAAAGGTGTCCAATAGTAGTGAAAAATATGGTTGAAGGAGCTCCACATTGAATACTGGATGCACACCAAGGAAGGGTGGAGTGTTGAGCTCAAAAACATTTCTACCCACAACCTTGGTGAAAGTTTAAGACCCATAACAAAGTGGGAGAATTTTCCGATGGGGCCTAATGAGAAGATCCTTCTCCAAATGTAACCGGAATTTGTCACCAACCTGAAACTAGTGTGGTACCTGTGTTGATCATGGCACTGCTTGTACTTAGCATTGGATTTATGAAAAATATCATGGACCTGTAGGTAGATGTGATGAATCCACTCAATGAATCTGGTGGCTTTGTCGATCGCAGACTTATTAGGGGAAAAGTCTATATGTGTGGTGGAAATAGGAAGTGCAACATCAATGGGTCCCAAGGGTTGGAATCCCATATCCACCTACAATGGGCTATGGAAGATGGAACTATGGAGAGACATGTTGTAATTGTGTTGGACATATGGGATACTCTTTTCCCATGTACATGGCTTCTTATAATTATACATGCACATGATGTGGACAATCATCCGATTGACGAACTTTATTTGGCCATCATTTTGGGTTGGAAAGCAGTGGATTTTGTGAGCTTGGTGTCCAACAGAGTCTAGAGACTCGACCACAAGGTACTGAGGAACCTACTGTCTCGGTCAGAGATGATGGTCTGTGGTATCCCAAAGTGGACCCACACTCATTCGAAGAAGAGCTTGGAAGTATCTGCTGCTGTGAAATTATTCTTACAGGTTGTGAGGATGTCCATCTTCGAAAAATGATCAACGACCACAAACACACAATCATTTCCTTGCTTGGTGGACGACAAGTCGGACATGTAATCCATTAAGATGGATTCCCAAGGCTTCTCAGGAATAGGAAGAGGGGTGTATAAGACTTGATTATTGATGGTTGGATTTGCAATGGAACAGGTAGTGTAATATCTGATACACTTGCTGACGTCATGTGGAAGTTTACGCCAATAAAAATGTTTTTGAAGAACGACCACAATTTTCTCTACACCAAAATGTCCTACCTCCCGACTGTAGTGGGATTCCCAAATCAGATTTGCACGCTCTCTTGTAGGAACACAGAGATGGCCCAAGTGGAATAAGAGTCTGTCTTGAATGTGAAAATCAGTGACAATTGCACCTGTACCCAAGAGCTGATAGGTGGTGGAAAAGTACGGATCTTGTTGATAAAGTTGGGGCCAATTAGATGCTTCATGTCCACAGGAATGGAGCACAGTGGTGAGTGTAGCCACAGGAGGTTGACTGAGGCAGTCAATGACATGATTGGAGATACCTATATTATACTTGATGTTGAGGCAATAGTTCTACAATTTCCCCTGTGTCTGTATGAACTGTAGAGGATTGTGATCAGTGTGTATGATTTTCTCTTTCTTTAGAATGTAATGTTTCCATTGAAAATAATCTTGTACAATAGAGTACATTTCCTTGTCATAGGTGGGGTATTTCCAGAAAGTATCGGAGAGTGTCTCACTATGGCATGCCACCAGATGCCTGTGTTGAGTGAGAATTGTGCCCATAGCATAATCAGATGCACCAGTCTCAATCTTGAATGGCTGTTGCAGATTAGGCAATGAGAGTACTGGAGCTGAGCATAAGTGATGCTTCAGATCATCGAATTCTCATTGCTTCTCCTTCCCCGACACGAAATTGGCCCTATCAACGCCCTTGGTCACCTGGCTGAGGGTCCATGCAATATGGGAGAATTGCAACACAAACCGTCGATAGAATTTGACTAGTAACAGAAAGCTTCAAAGCTCAGTCAGTGTGGTCGGGGCTGGCCAGTCACAGATGAATTGGATATTAGCTGGATCAACATGTACCCCATGTTCATCAACAATGTAGCCCAGGTATTAGACCTTGTTCATGCCAAAAGAGCATTTTCCAAGTTGGCATAAATCTTATGCTATTACAGAGTGCTCAAAACATGTTGAATATGTCGCATGTGATCTTCCCACGTTCTATTGAAGATGAGGATGTCATCAAAATATACTACCACAAAGGAGTTGGTGAAGGGTCTCAATACATCATCCATCAACCTCATGAAAGTGGCTGGTGAATTTGTTAAGCCAAAGGGCATGATTAGCCATTCGTAGAGACCTTCTTTAGACTTGAAGGTTGTCTTCCATACATCAATTGGTTCGATGAGAACCTGGTGGTAGCCAGACTTTAGATCAATCTTGCTGAAGAAATTTTCCCCCTTGAGTTGGTCAAGAAGGTCATCAATCGTGGGAATGGTGTAGCGGTTCCTGTCTGTGATTTTGTTTAAGGCTCTGTAATCGATGCAAAGTCACCAAGTCTCGTCCTTCTTCTGCACCAGTACAATCAGGCTTCCTTAAGGGGAGGAGTTGGGTCTGATGTGCCCCTTTTGAAGAAGCTCTCAGATCTGATGCATGATTTCATCATTCTCCATCAACGAGCATCGATAGACCGTTCCATTAGGTAGAGGTGCGTCGGGGGTCAGACCAATTGGATGCTTGACTTGGCAGTGTGTTGGTACCTTTGTAGGTGAGGAGAAGATGTCTATGTATTATTCCACGATCCCATCCACTTGCTTCTGCTACAAAGAGAGGCATTCTGTAAAGGCCATAGATGTGGAAGCGACCTTCTGCTCACTGTGAGTATGGATCACAAAGAAGACAAACTTCTTGGTCTGTGAAATGACCTTATTGCATTGCTTAGCAGAGATTAAATAAATAGTAGTAGGCGATGCTACCTCTGGGATCCTATACAATTGTCTACCCAAAGTAATAATAAAAATGTGAGGTCTAGACTCATACACAACATGCACTTCCACAAATATGGTTGTCCTAAAAGAACATCACAAACTTAAAGGGGAGAAATATCACATAGTACCTCATCTTTGTAAGGCTTGATGCCATAGGGCAGATGACACTATTGGCTGACACAAAGATATCTTCCTTGGAGAAGCCAGCTGATGGTGTAGGGATGTGGGTGTGGTTTTGTTGGTAGGTCTAGCCACTTGACGACCTCTTATGAAATCAAGTTATTATGACTACCGCTATCGACAATGAAATGAAGCGGATTCCCCTTGACCCACATTTGCGAGTGAAAGAGGTGTTCCCGTTCCTCTGGTTCTTCTAGTTCACTTGGTCGGACTTTGCTGGTAGTGACAATGGCACTGGGTTCAACATCAATAATCCTCTTCCCTCCTTCAATTTTTGACTCAGAATCAAAATCAACCTCTAACTCATAATCCTTCAGCTTGACCACAAGGGATTGCTTGGAGTGACATTCTTCAGTGTTGTGCCAAGGACTTTTATGGTACTCACACCATTTTCCCATGTCCTTTTTCGTATTCTCATTACCCTTCTTGTGTTGTGGCTTGGAATGGTTGTCCTAAGGGCGACCATATCAACTTGGTCCCTTGTTGTGTGGGTTGGGGCTTCCTTTTCCCTACTTCGGTTGTGAGGGGTTTGCAGATCCAAACTTTCACCTTTTCTACTTAAATTTCTGCTCGATCTTGATAGTGTGTCTATAAGCCGTGCCCAATGAGGCAATGCCCAGGAAATCCATTTTTATTTGATTGTATCTATGTAAACAACCATGGTATTTGAGCACTAGATGACACTCAGAGTCTTTGATACCCAATTTGGTGTGTAGGGTATGGAAAATATTGGTGAAATCTAGTATTGTCTGGTCCCTTTCTTGACATAGGGTGGTCCATATGGTGTATTGGTCCTCGTAGCTTCTAACAGGGTAGTAGTGTTCTTTAATGGAGTCCCGGAAGGAATCCTACGTAGGGGCCACCACAAAAATTGTATATTCCTTCACGTCCCTTTGCTCAGAGTAAGTATCCCCCTAGTCTTTAACATGGGGAACGACCTTGAGGAGTGCAAAAGTGATCTTTTCCTTATCAGAAAAATTGTGGACCAAAAAATATCCTTCGAGTAGATTCAACCATTTATCTACAACATCTGCATCTATCAGTCCTTCAAATAATGGAATATCAAAATTTACATGTACCTTGAAGAGGGTTGCATGGTCGCTTGATGAAGATGCTTCTCCTGTGGGCAACCGTCAAAGGACCTGCGCGAAATTGTCCATCATTTCGTTCCTTTATTGCACGAGGGCTTCCTCGAGCAACATTTTAATAGGATCTCCTGCTCCATCATATTTATTTTTGTCCCCCATGGGTTCTTTTTGGGATCAGCGTGATCGATATTTTAATGACTCGATTGGTTTGAGTCCCAACTTCTTGTACCCAAATATTGTCGGGGACATGCACGAAGAAAAATAAATGAAGAGCAGACCACTCTGATACCACTAATCCGGATTTAGGAGTGGAACAAACTGATTAAAAAAATGAATACAATAAACACAGAGATATAAAGAATAATACAAATATTCAGTGAACAATATCTTCTATTAAATAATGAAATGGGCTGAAACTGTAAAACTACAGAACTGAAACACTTGCTCGAATGGTGGTAGTTATCTCTGAGAAGAGATGTGGCTGCTACGCACATTCTTCTTAGCATAATGGATTACAATGAGGCTCCAAAGGCCTTTTTGATATTACTCATAAATGATAAAACCCTAGACATCCAAAAACCTAACCCTAGAAGGTGAAACGCTAAAAGTCATGTGGGCCCTCTGGGCAAGTTGTTGTAATTTGGTACCTCAACTTCCCAGGGTCATAACTTTTTCATATGACCTTCGTTTTAGGTGTGTGATAGACTATTGGAAAGGTCTTTCAGAGAGATACACATTCTGCTGTCAAACTTTTCTTTGTCTACAATTTGACTATGGCGATCCAAAAAAACTATGTTTAGGGCCCCAAAACGACCCTGGAAGTACAACAAGACGTGCTGACATGAAAACGTACAAAATAATCCAGTTGGATTAGGCAAGAGGCCACCCATATCCACCTGGAGGATGTGTGGGGATTCATACATCCCTAGAAGTTTATAACCCACAATTACAAAGTAGTACAAAAGAACATGCTGAATAAAAAATAGACAGGAGGAGCCAGTTGGAATATGTGGGTGGCCACCAATATCCACCTGGATCACCTAGGAACCCTTTGCTAGGTACGAGAGGAACTAATATACATTGGTATTGGGATTCTAGGAGGTTATATCCTTACCACTCTCAAACTATTTGAAGGCTACCTATAGCTACGGTTACCCACGAGGTCAAACGATATCTAATGGTTTCATAACTGTGATCGTGGGGATCTAACCCATCGTCAAATATTGACCCACTTACTGGACACGAAGTAACGTGAGTCATAGATTCAAGGATACTTGGGGATTCCCTGACCATTGGATCTATGCCGTGGTCATCCTGACGCTGAACGCTTCAGGCGGACAGAGGTGTCATAGCACCAAAAACCCTGAATGTCGGAGTTGTGAATTAATGTGAGTCGTGGATCTAAGGATTCTTCGGGACCCTTCTCTACCATCTGGTCGACTAGTGAAAGGATAGTGTAAATCACTCTGAAGAATACCTCGCCAAATTTACGAAGTAACTTAGACCGTTGATTCGAGGACCCTTGAGGTTTTTCCCGACCGTTAGATCTAAGTCGCGGTTAACCCGACTTTGAGCACTCCGGGAGAAAGGGAGTGTCAAGCGAGTAAAACCCCTGAACGATGAACTCAATAAGTGACAAGGACTATTGATCTGAGGATCACTCGATATCCCCTATGACTGTTGGATCTAGGCCCTAGTCAGCCGGACACTGAGCACTCTAGGAGTAACAATGAAATCACACAGCGAATTCCCCGAATGTCGAAGTTGCGAAGAAACAAAGGCCGTAGATCTATGGATCTACGTGGACACTTCTTGACCATGAGATTTAAGAGGCGATGGAAGGCTGTCATTCCAACATGACGTGGTACGATGACATCACCCAACGTGACATGGACCCACATCTTACGTGCCATGTGTCACCTCGATCTTTGCTTTTTGCAGACCCTATATGCCCATTAGAATGTGACATGTATCACCCACTGATAGGGCTATGTGTCACCACTGCCCTACTGCATGTCACTTCCCTGACACATATGTGATTGGCTTATTAGAGGGTTGAGTACCCAGACCCACCTGTCCTTGCCTTTTCATTTATTGTGCCACCACATGTAAGTGTGGACCATTTGGGAGTCCAGGAATTCGAGACTCCAAAGGTTTGGGGTGTAGTATCGTAGATAAGTCGAAAGGCCTGAAGTATAGAACCACGGGGCAAGGTTTCGGGATCCTTCGGAAGTTCAAGATTTTGAGACTCCAGAGGATAGGTGCGCAGAAGGAAAAAGGGGCGTTCAACGCCAAAGTGCCGAACACTGAAATCCCCCAAGCTTATGTGTTACACGAAGGGGAAGGTGTTGGATGCCACATCTACGCCACATAGGAAGACAAGAGGAAAGAGAAACGTGGAAACACACTGAATTGAGGCAGATGTGTTATAGACCCCGATACTTTAAGGGGCCATAAATTGTGATCCATAGCTCGGTTTTGAGAATGACGATAGTCGTTGGAAAGTTCTTGACGAGTAGAAGACAATGGTGTCGTTAAGAAGAGGTTTAGAGATGTTTGAGAGAAAGAAATTTTTTGATGCCCCATCCCTTAAATGTTCCTTTAAGGGGTTAGGTGTGTTACACGTGGCATGTCTACACAATCATCATTGTGTGCGATGGGGTCTTTTGAGGGAGCTGGAAAATGGGTTATGGTTTGTTGGGTTGGAATCCATGGTTCTTAGTGGACTCGCCTCTGGTGAGTGGGGATGATGTCTATGTGGTAAGAGAGAGAGGGATCATCCTAAAAGGGCGTTGTTATCTATGTCGAGATAGATATTTTTGCTAGAGGGAACATGATCTTCTTTAGAGGGGTCATCTATGTTTTCGATGAGTCCTTTCATATGTGTTAGGGTATCTAGGTTTTGAGGATCAACAAGGGGGATGGAGTCTCCCTCCCTGGTTTTTGTGGGGTCATATTTGGGCACTCTTTAATGTCAAGAGAGACTAAGGTGTTGGGGGTCAACCCATATGAGCCTACTAGAGTGTCTTAAACTACTAGAATAGACTATGAGAATGTGATGTGCTACGAGAGTAGTTAAGGTGTAGATAAAATTTTATGTGTAAAAAAATAAAGAGTTTTGATGATAAACATGCTCTCTACAACTAAAAACACGTATAGGAAATCAAACCAACAAATCCAAATAAAAATGATCTTCTGAATAAGCTTTCATCATAGGCGCGGATGAGTCTCGAGTAAAGATTGAACAGAGACTAGAGAATAAATAAAGATTTTGAACATATTTAATATTAAATATAACTGTTATTATTAAGATACTTTTCAATATTTAAATTTTACCAAAGTGAACATATTAAACTAGGGTAAACTTTTTTTTTTCCAACAAAAAAATTTCACTTATATTTATAAATATAAAAGTAGACTTTTTACAGTACAATGTAATAACATTCAGCCTTAACAATCCTCTCCGATTTGAACCTGACTGGAGGGATGATACAACTGGAATAAACAACAAAAAAAACTGACCCATTACCGAGGCCTCAAGACATACTATCAACCCTATACTCTGTGCAAAGACAACCCCCTCCTCATCCGAGGGATAAACATAAATTTGATGCAAAAAATATGTTAATTTAAGCATCAAAAAAGTTTTAAGAACAAAAGTGAGCCCACAAGCCCATTCTCCATCTGGAAATAAGAGATTCTGCCTTTCGGTTGTTCCAAAGCTTGTTTTGATAGCTCATCCGACTCCTAGTTAAAGGCTCTATAGGTATGATAAAAATTGAGGGCCGAGAAGTCCCGAATGAGAGCCTTTAACCACTCTTTCCGAAACACCACGTCCATGACTTGGAGGTCACATTTATGATTCAACTAGTCTATTA
The DNA here is from genome assembly GCA_009831015.1 of Picea engelmannii. NCBI lineage: Eukaryota > Viridiplantae > Streptophyta > Pinopsida > Pinales > Pinaceae > Picea > Picea engelmannii. The sequence continues at coordinate 176,433 of ML798485.1, read as the reverse complement.
TAATCCTTGAGTCCCCAAACACCTGTAGATTATATATGTGTAGACGGATTGTCAAGGTTAACAATGCCCAAACTCCCAGAGGTTCATATCTAGTATTCATGCCTGGACCACAATTCAACATCCACTTATACTTTGTGTGATTATTAAGCCTGATAAGTCTTCTTGCTTCACTAATCTTCTCTATCCTTTGAGCAGCCCCATTGAACCAACCTACTGGTCTTCCTCTTTTAGAGAAGGAGGATTTTTTGACTTCAAGACAGTTCGTTTTGACACCTGAGATCTCCCTAACCAGTCCATGATCCTATGAATCACCGAGGCTTTTGAAGTCTGGCCTTCCTAAAAAATTACCAAGTTTCTTTCCAACAAGATTTGCCAAAAAATTAACGAGGGCATCATGTGCCACTTTGGATGCCTACAACGCCAGTCTTTGAAACACATTTGAAAATTTATACCAAACCAACCACCATTTATATTATGCACTACTAACATCTCTTTCCTTACCTGTTGTGAAAACTTGCAGTGCACCATCATGTGAAGGGTTGTTTCTGAGTCTTGTTAGCAGATAACACATAGGCCCAGACCATGTCTCCCTCTTCTTTGTAAATTCTCTCAAATGGGGATTCTATTCTCCAAAAAAATCCAGGTGAAGAGTTTGAGCTTTGGTGCCAAGTCCCACTTCCATAAAGTATAGTGCCACCCATTTTCACTATGGTTCCAAATCTTTGAATCTATGGCATCATAGTCATTTTTTGCAGTGATAACCCCTGAAGCATTGCCTCCTGTCCAAATTAACTTGTCCAGAGAGTCTGTCAGATAAATGCCTACATGATCCAACTTGTAATCACAAAGAGGTTGTCATGATATGTGGGTCAACCCTCATCAATGGGAATTGACTGATAGTGTAGTTGTTCTATAAAGCTCTTTAAAGCCTTCTATTATGATGTACCATCCTTTTAGTGTTAGTGGAACCATCAACATAATAATTCATACTTCAACAAAATAAATTTCTTAAAAAGTGAATGGTTATACATGTGAATTTTTAAGAGGTTGAAAGTTATTAATATGATATTATTTATTTTCTTGTAATAGAGCATTTTGAGTGTCATGAATCGTTGGTTCTTTAAATAATAAATTATTATACATATCACAAGATATTATAAGTTTTTAAATATTATATTGTATTATTTATTTATATTTATGTAAGAGAAGGGTTTTTATTAAAAGTAGATAAATTTATTTTTGAATGATGATGATGATGATTAACGTCCACTAAGACTGAATTGGTCTATCAGACCTTAAGAGGGTAAGTGATTACTTGTGATTCATTAGAATTTTGTTTCTGTGCTCGAAAAGCATTAAGAGAAGATTTCCAAGATCACCATAGTTTTGTTGAGTTAAGAGGTTAGGAAGGTTGGTAGTGTGATAAATATTTTGAAAATGAGATCTAATATGGGTATAGGCTGGAAAATCTAAGAGAAAGTGCTTTCCATATTCAACATTCTTAGTGTCACAAAGGTGGCACACTCTTTCATCCCATGGCGTTTTAGGAATTGACCAATGCCCAGTTTCACTATGGAGCTCATGAGAATTTGTTCTTATCTTAGCAATGCTTATTTTTTTCTTTACACTTGGCAAAACAGATAGATAATTTTGATCTTCTATATTAGGGTTGATTACATCTTTATAATAGCTTAATTTTCTTTTTCCTCTAACTCTTTATCATACCACATTTTCTCCTTAAATTTTGATTTGACGTTTTTTTTAATAGTATCTTTATTCTACAAAATGGTTTCTTCCATGATTCCCCAATAGTTTATCCAAGACCGGGCGTCTTTATGCCATCCTCGCTTGAGTCGATGGTGGTTATGACTTGATTTTGAAACAATTTTAGTAGCCTCTTGTCTCCCATGTACTTGTTCTTATACATTATGTATCTAGTCATAACCATGCTCTCAATGGGGGAGAGGCTTGTTTCTAAGAGGAAGATGAGATAGGGCATATTTCCTTTAATTTTGAGATTATAGGTTATAAAATTCTTTTGTAATTGCTCTATATTTCTCTAGGATTCACGAGAGATACTACAACCCCAGACTTTACATCCATAAATAATAACATGTGTAACAAGATTCTCAAAGAGGAGTTTCTTCTTATCCCAACTCCAAAGATCAACTGATTTAAAATTGTTTTCAAGCCCATAATAAGATTTCCATCCCCCAATAATCATTTTCTCAATGTTATAATTCCAATTGAGCGTGTGGTGAATATTAATTCCAAGATATTTGTATGAAGTCACTTCCTCCAAGTTGTTGAACTGTCATATACAAAGGTATCATAAGGGACATTATTGGATTTAATAATCATGACCTTAGTCTTATTAGTATTAACAATCATACCCATATTGGACCAAAAATCCTTGAGGATTCTTAGTTGGTTTTCAAGATCATGGGGACTCCTTTCCATAAGAACGATATCATCGGCATAAAGAAGAAGATTGATGACTATACCAATGAGAGTAGGGCCGACACACCTTGATTTTTCCAAGCATTCTTCTAACTTGTTAATGCATATTCCAAAAAGGGTAAGGGACAAGGGACATCCCTATTTGAATCCAATATTGCAGTTAATTTCTTTTGACCAGCCCTCAGTGTTTTTAAACTTAGCAATTACGTTCTCATGCATCCTTATTGCAACATACCTCAACTCAAGAGACACTTTTATCTCTTCCAACCTATTCCAAAGGTTTTTCCTAGGAACCATGTCAAAAGATTTTCTAAATTCAACAAAACAACAAAAAAGATTGGCTTTAGTATTGTGGAACTCCTCTGCAATGATCCTAAAGGTGACAAAGTGGTCCACAGTTGAATTATATCTCCTAATCCCGGCCTGGCCTTTATCTCTTTTACTGTGACTTTCTAGCCAAAGGCTAATCTTCTTTTCCAAAATAATTCCATTAATCTTGGCTAAAATCGGGCTAATCATAATGGTCCTATAATTAGAGGAAATGTTTCTATCCCCATTTTTAAAATAGGAGCAATGAGGCTTTGCGTACAGGGTTTAGGGAAGCCCTGCTTGACTACTAAATTGAAGAGATTGTGTATGTGAGGGATAAGGATTGACCCTCCGATTTTAAAAATTTCATCTTGGTAGCCTTCAATGTCCTTAGCTTTCCCATTTGCAAGTCGCTTAACCCATAACTTTATGTCATCTAAAGAAAAAACTTCTTCCTTTGTAGGGATAATAGGAATGGTGTCCATGGAATTAGGGAACTCGTAAAGACTTAAGGTAGGAATTCCAGTCCCTTAATGGAATCCTATTATTTTCTTTAGTATTGCGTTTTAGAATTTGGTTCCATAACTTCTTAGGATCCAACTTGTATAGTTGTGAAAGTTGCTCTTTCCTTTTATTGATATAGTATCTTTTTTTCCTTTTAATTAGGGCTTTGTACATATTGATCTTATCAAGTTTTAAGGACTCATTAGAAGCATCCCTAATGGATTTCCTAGCAATTTTACATTCTTTATGATACCAAGGGTTGGTCGTTCTATTATGATAACGTTCTTCAATGTTGTCCTTATAGAGTTCTTCAATGTTGTAAAATTATGATAGATTTCTTCAATGTTATCCTTATAAGTTAGAAGGTTTAATTTAATATTTAAATCATTTAAGAAAATGCCAACTTTACTTTTGTCAAAGCACAAATTCCTTTGATTATCAAAATTCTCTTCAATGGTGCTCCTATGCATGGAAAATTTTAGAGTTAGGGTTAAAGGTTTATGATCAGAGTCATGCTCATGGTCATTTAAAAGGTCAAAAGTTGCTATCTGGTTGGAAACGAGGATATCATATATCACATAATCGACAACACTACTACGTAGCCCATGAATACAAGTCATCTGGTTGGAGTTTGGCCACTTAATTACTCTATTGCAAATTATTAAGTCTTGGGAGATACAGAGCTTGACCAACTCAGTACCAAACAAATTCTCAATTAGGTTTCCGAGCTTCTTTTGTAGCTATTAGATAAAACAAGGTCCTCATCTAGCCATAAAGGATTATGGTTGGAGTCATTACTTAAAAGAGTAGCTTGTTCAGTTGCAGTCCTAACATTAAAGTCTCCTAGTAGGAGGATATTACCTTCATTTTTCAAATTATAAATATCTTGTTCTAAATTATTATAGGAACAAATTTTATCTAGATTATTTTTCTTATAAAAAGTAGAATCAATAGCTCCAAAATAACAAATTTCTTTATACATCTTCTTAGCATTGGTGCCTGAAATTTCTATCCAAATGTATTAATTAAGAGGGTCAATCTTATGAAGTTGAATGTGAGGAGAAATGCTCTTTTTAATATAACAAGCTATGCCTCCTATCCCTCTACGGTGAGATTTTTTGTTCCATGCCGACCATAAGACAAATCCTTCTATGTTAGGGACCTTAGACTCCTCATGCTCCCAAGTTTCAACTAGACAGATAATATCAATATCACTCTGGATCCAACTTATCATAGGACCTTTGCGCCATGGAAAGCCACAACTATTCCAGAAAAGGATCCCGAGTGTCCCAACTTCCTATTTATTAGTATCCTTCTGGTCTCTATCCCTAACAATAGCTTTTCAATTTCTAATTATTGCCCATTTTCCTTCTTTCCTGGCTTCTTTTACCTTTTGAACTTCCTTCCTTAATTCAACTTAGTCTTCAGGAATGAGGTCTTCCTTTATAAATATTCCTGACCCTTTTAAGCTTGGAGATTTACTAAGTATGAGATATTTATGGTCATTACAACTTACTTTGACACAGATCAACCTATCTTAGTGATCAATTATTTTTCCTAGTCTCTTTGCTTCTATGATGTAAGTTGTATCAATTTGTGATTTATTTTTTAATTCTTCTTCTACTATTGCTAGCATATCCTCCTCTTGTTGTTATTTTATACCAAAAATTATGAGGTTCAAGGCTCTTTTGTTACGCTCATGGTCCACTTCGATTAACTTATTCATTTCATCTTTGATGGGTTTGATATCCAATTTGTTTTCTATATTATTGAGGGTCAAATTGTTGGTTAGTTTTTCTTCTAGCTCTTTATTCCTATCTCTCAAGTTGTGATTTTCTTCAACCCCTCATTCTTGGGTTGATTGTTTATGTTTTTCCATTTCTTGAATTCTATCCTTCATTGTCTGCAATTCACCCTTGAACCCTAAGAATCTATCCTCTATTTGAGTTTGAATGGTATCTTTAATTTTTTTATCAATCATTGCCTCTAGCTCTATTTGAAGTTTTACATCTCTTTCTTCACTCTTTTTTTTTAATGTTTCTAACTCTATTTGGATTTTGACATCTCTCTCTTCTCTTCTTTTTTTCTACTGATTCCATATAATCGTAAAGGATTTATAGGGTGATTTTGGGGGGCCTCCCCTTCTTAGGCTAAGTTTTTGGAATAGGTGGTGGAGTGCTCATATTGAAAAGAAGAGAAAAAATATGTAACAATTATTGTTATGTATTGACTTTATCTCTTAAATCAACTTTTACTTATGAAACTTAAAATAATAAATAAATAAAATATATTTAAATCTCTTCACTTAAAATTAAAATTGAATAAGTAAAAAGTGACTCACCTCATTTCAGATGTCCAATTGATCAACACTTTGAAGAAGCCAAAAATAATTTCCGAAAACCTCAGAGAAGTGCGGAAACTTCAAAACCGCAGAGAAGTAGTATTCTCGTTCAAAACCTCGGAGAACTATTATTCCCGTTCCAAACAACAACCGAGAAATAATTTCAAAACTGCATAGAAGTACCCTAGAGAAATAATTTCAAAACCGCAGAGAGAAGTAGTATTCTCATTCAAAATAAACCGCAGAGAAATTCCAGTTCAAAACCCCAGATATATAATCTTAGAAATAACATATCCCCTTATATATATATATATATATAATTCCCATTTAAAAACAGTAAAAGTAGGACCGACACAACTTGGAACTATAATTTATTATTATTTTTATTTTGAAATTAAATGATTTTAATTTTTTTTAATGAATTAAATTTTTAAATAATAAAATTTTATAATATTTTTTTCAATATAATATAATAAAATTAGAATTTCCAAAATATTTCTTTATTAAATTTAGTAAAAAAATTCAATATATTAATTTTTAATTTATTCTTAATCAAAATTCTTTTAATAAAATATAATTATACCTTCCAAAATCATTCCCTAACAAAATTAAAAAATAATTAAATTTATGAAACGACCTTGAATTAATTTATTTCTCTCATTGTTAGAAGATGATAACCACCTAGAGTAGTTTTTGAAACCATAAATGAAAGAAGAAAGCGACCGTTTTTGAAACCATAAATGAAAGAAGAAAGCGACCGCATATTGTTAAATATATATTTTAATTTTTTATAAGAAAATAACATTTTAATTGTTAAGTTACGAGATCAAAACAATTTAAAACAATTTCTCGCTCAACAAAGTTGTTTAATGAAAGATATATTGTCTGTCTAATGAGGAGTTTTCGCATACCATTTTAAAGATATTATGTCTAACGGGGCCCACTTTTCGTGTATCCTTTTTCATAGGATTTATTATATTAAAAATATTCTTATTTTCAAAAAATAAAAATATTATATTAATGTAAAATTGAAATTTAAATATTTTTTAAAATTAAAAAATATTAAGAAGATGAAAATATAAATATATTTTAGATGTGTCAAGTCTTAAAATGATGGATTGTTTAAGAATATAAAAATTATGATTCCTCTAATTTTTAAAGGGAGGCATTATAATTAATTAAAAAAATAGAATTTTAAAGGGATAAAAAAATTTGAGATGGAAAGTGTTTTATATATATATGTGCTTGGATACCATGTAATACAATACTATGTATTCATAAAAAAAACAAAACAATAATTAATTGTTTCAAACACAATTGATTGACATTATAATATCTGCAATATTAAGATGTAGAATGTATTGATAAATCAATTAATCTAATAAATTAGGATTGTCACACTATAAAGAATAAAATGATAAATCAATTAATCTAATAAATTAGGATTGTCACACTGATTGTCACATTATAGAGAATAAAATGATAAATCAATTAATCTAATAAATTAGGATTGTCACACAATAAAAAATTGTTGTGTATGAATAAATTTTGGTAAAATATAAAATAGAAATGGTAACTTTTTTAACTTAGATTTTGGATGTTTATATTAGATTTTTTATTTATTATTTATTTATTTTATTAGGGTTTTTTCTTTTTTCTTTTTATTAAAAAGTTAATTTTTTCATTAATGTTAATTTTTTTCTATTTTAATTTATATAGGTTACTATCTAGTTTAGTAACTACTATCAATCAAAGAAAGCCACGGAACACATGTCAACCAACCAAACTACTTTCTAAAATGCATGTTATTATGGAACAAGACACATGTAAACCAAACTACATTGTAAATTGCACATTGGTTGTTACCCAACAATACACATGTCAACCAAACTACATGTAAAGTGCACACTAAATTCCATGAGACACATGTCAACCAAATTGCATTGGAAAGTGCACATACATTTAAATAGGATAAAATTGAGACATCTACATAAAAGCTATCAGATAAAATGGTATGTGTGTGAAAATTTTGGTGTTTAAAAGTTCTCACATAAAAATAACACCTAAACTTTTGGTGTTAAAAATTCTAGGATATAGATTGTAGAGTACACCTTGTTCCTTTTTAGGTCTACAAGATTGCAATAAAAATGAGGCATGCTAAAAAAAAATTGGTGGTTAAAATATCTCCAATAAAAATAAGGCTTAGATTTTAGATGTTTAAAAAATATAAGTTAAAACGCTTCCACGATTGGAATTTCAAAACTATATGGCCCACCAGATTTGGGACTTTTGACCACTTCAATGGTACTTTTCACAATTTTAACCTAGAATGTTGAAGGTTTGGAAGAATTAAAAATGAAGCATGTTAAAACAATTATGTTTAAAAGATCTCCAATAAAAATAGTTCTTAGACTTTAGATGTTTAAAAAATCCAAGTTAAAGATGAATTTATATTTGTTTTTTCCCTTTTATATAGGTCTTTTTTTTCCCTATTTTATCAATGTCTAGAATGTAGAATGCAGTGTTTTCCATTTTAATTTATCTGGTTTACAACCCACTCACCATTATATGTGATATATGTCAACTAAACTATGTTGTTAAGTGCATCTTGTTTAATGGTTATTGATGTGTGGAATGCAATGTTTTCCATTTTAATTTATCAGGTTTACCACCCACTCACCATTATGCGTGACATATGTCAACTAAACTATGTTGTTGAGTGCATCTTGTTTTTCTAAATGCAAGAAGATTTTAGAATGCATTTAAAAAAAAATTAAATCCATATTCACTCCTAATCTACCAAGTACAGAGAGTGATAAAAAAGTAACTCACACACAAACATCATAATGAGCAAAAAATCAAGGTCATGATTGTAGAAGACATTTTATAAACTAGTTTAAATAAGAATGTAAAAGACATTTTATAAGCTAGCTTAAATCATCTTAACTCGTGATCTCTTAAGCACCAAGAGAAACTAGAGGGTTCACGAAGAAACTCTAGCACTCACAAGCCTGTGAATACTTAAAAAATCAAGGTTACGATGGATCTACCACAAACCTCTAAATTCTTAAAAAAATCAAGGTTAACATTAATCTTTCCATGTTTATTTATTTTTATTAGTATTATTACCTTTCGTTCGAAGATGCCCTTTATTCAACAATATTAGATGTGCCTATAAAGATATTTGCAAATTACAATTTGGTTGGTAAAATCCTAAATCCATACAACCAAACTAAGTTCAAAGACTTTATTGCGAATCTAAACTTGCATCTAAACAAATGTGTAAACAAGTGCTGCATGGCAGCATAGTCCCTGCCAGGTTGGAATGGGAATAAATGCACTGCTACGATGGGATTGAGCATAGACACGTGGGAAGCAGCTTGAAGTAAATGCGGTATCCATGCAGAGGATGACTTGTGGCAGCGTGTCACAGGTCAGCCACAAGACATTTGGCTTGTAGATGACCCCCAAGGGTAATATGAGAACGAGGCAGTTTTTTCCTAGGGTGTGTATAGTTCAAACATGGGACTTAGAAAAAAGGACCAGGAAGCATACACATTAACACTATTTCCTGACATCTAGCATAGTTGAAGGAATTTCTTTTTAGCATTTCCGAATTAGTTTTCTTTGAAATTGGTCAAAAATTAATAATGCCTTGGAACAAAGGTTCCTGGAAAAAAAGGACCAAGAATCACACACATTAAACATTCAAATCTAATAAACACAATTTCCTGACATCCAACATAGTATTTTAGCATTCCCGAACTATTTTTCTTTGAATTTTATAAAAAATTAATAATGTCTGTTACATATTTCTAGAATCTGTTCCATATTTCTGGAAATTTAAATACGTTTGTCATATAGATTGGGATTGGGGCTCTTGTGGACCATAAAATAAATAAGTACAAGAAATAGGACTGTAGAAAGAAGAAGTGCACGACGGTAGAGAGGAAGATCTGAAAAGAAGAAATTGGAAGTTATGAGTCTTTGGTTAGAGATTTCTATTTAAAGAGGTAGAATAACTGGATTGATAAAGAAAACAAGATGTGATCAGTATAGACTTACTATGAAGCCGATGCCTTTTTGTTGTTGTCGTCGATGAAAACTAGAATCGTGCCAACCGGTTGTTTCCCTTCGTCGATGAGCTTGTCCGTTCTCCATTGGAACCATTCTTGAATGTAGCTTCTCATGGGGGCCACATTGATTTCATCCTAGATTTCTATGTCGAAAAAATCGTTTTCTAATTTCCTTAGATCCATAGAAACACTATGTAGAGCTTGTTCAATTTCTTCATTGTGTGTCGAATAGTCCACTAGCGAGTTCTAGACCTCATCTTCACCATATACAAGGATGCCGTAAAACTTTTCTAAAGACAACCCCTTTAAAATATCAAGTTGCTCATCTAAGTCTTGTTTGGTCAAGGACAAGGATCTGAGGATTAAGTTTGGGTCTTGAACCTTGTTGGTACTTCTGGATAAGCCTATTTGGGTCAGGTTTCTGAATAATTCTTCTTTTTCTGATATGGCTTGTTCACACGATTCAACAATTAGTTGTAGGTTCTTAACTTTCTTTTTCCAACATGCTTTTAATTGTTTGATCCTCTTTGGGGAGGGCAGATCCTCTTGTATTCTTTTTAGATATGAGTTGTTGATGGCATGGTTGGAAAAAGGGGTCACCATCTGTTCATAGAAACGTTCTTCATTTTTTAAATTCGTCTGCAAGTGTCTGTGCAAATCATTTTCCCTCTTTCGAAAGGAAGCTATATTTTGTGATGTTTCCCAGGATTCAGTAATTAGAGACATTCTTTTCTTGATGTACTTCTCTACAAGGGATCTACATGATGTGAGGAGGCTGGAGGATCCTTTTAACTTGGCTGCAGGGGTAGCAGGCATGGTTTTTGCTAAAGGACTGACAAACACTAGGGTAGCAAAAGCCTCCTCCAATTCCTTGACTCGACCGTTCAATCTAGCATTCTCTGCTTCAATTCCTCCAATGGAATAATCAAGAGCATATGCGGTTGCGTGGTGAAATTGAGAGATTTGGGACGAACGCATTTTCTCAAAGTTAATTTCTGTACGAGATTTGCCTTTCTTATTTGTTACATCTCTTTTTTCAATGATTAAATTTTTAGATTGGTTGTCAAAAACAACGCTCTGGAATACGAAGGATTCATCTTCGTCAAAAATGTTGGTCTCAATTATTTCCATTGTGGAACTATGGTGCATCGTGTCCGCAGACAGGTCAACTTTGTGCATGTGCTCAATTTCATTTTCAAGTTGCATCTGCTCACTTTCAATTTCAGGTTCTTCTGCCTGCCCTACAATGTTTTTTCTCTTCTTCATCAGGGAAAGCTTATGAGAAATATCAATTTTTCCGTGAGGAGGGTTCTTATCTCCTCCTCCGTTTGAATATTTATGGGTTTCTTTCTTAGTTGGGTGGGTCATTGAAGCGATGCTCCGTGATGTCGTTCTCTTGGGAGTGTTGGACGGGGACTAGACACTCTTCTCACCAGATCCTTTTCCCTGTTGTCTATACAATTCAATCACGCTTTCCAATGTCTCTACGTCACAATCATCAGAAGCAGGAGTATTGTTGTCACTGTCTTTGTCTTCGGTCAGGTGTCTATGGATAAAAGAGTTTCTAAAGTCAACTGAAAGTAAATGTTCTCGAAAAATACCATTAGGGTCAAACCCTTTTATCCTTTCAACATATGTTAGGTTCAAGTTCTTGAAATGGCTTGCGAATTGGTCAATCTTGTTGACATTTATGCACACAAAGTCCCAAACTTTCCAGGGCAGAGGAATGGACTATTTTTTTCTCTTGTCATGGAAAAAATGCAACCAGTGGTTGTATTGCCTTGCTATTTCTGTAACAAACATTTTGTCCGTGATGTTGCATGGAAGGAAAACATGATTTTCCTTGGAGCCAAGGATCATTAGTACACTGCAATTTTCCTTTTGTTCAAGTGTCCCCTTCCTGTCCAAAAACTTGGTTGCCTGGCTAGACATCCGGGGAATATCCTTTCCTAACAATAAATCTTTGAAAAATGAAACAAAGTCATTAAAAACCTAATAAAAACAATGGGAGGCATTGTGCCTCCATAAGGCCTAGTACCAGAATGTTACTGGGTCAAATTCATAGTTTATTTGCTTGGATAGAGACAGTTTGGGAAACAGACAACAATGGACTATTGCAAAAATCAAGTAGGATGACATATAAAATTTATTTGATTCTTTGAATCGTGACAGTTGGGAACAGATTTCAATGGAAATTAGCTTCCCCCAATCAAAAATGAATTGTTCCTTGACTGTGAAGTACAAAATATAAATAACTATACAGGAAATGCTTGCCTTGGATTCCTGTCCCATTATTCTTGTAAACAACCAAGCAATTTCCCAGAATGGATTTCTAAAGGAACTGACCTGCAACTTTGTGATATCTTCAAGAACTATTGTCAGGTCTTCGAGGAACTCATGTAAGAGGTCCAACCCATTATCATGTTTTTCTAGGAACTTCTTACAGTCTTGTCTTGTGAAGGTCAATGTTGGCTCCGACAATCTTAACATCTTGCAGAAGACCTGAGGTGACAAAGAAACAAGAGAATGGTCATGCAGTGGAATAATTCTTTGGCTTGAAATATATTTTTTAGAGCACCGAGAGACCACCTCCTTACAGTAAAAAACCTCAGGGACACAGCCTGCACGAGCAATTCCAGAGGTCCAACTCACTTCGTTCTGGGTAGAATGGGATGAATAGCAAGAGTATGCCCTGGACCACTGGAATTTTTGGTCTTGACGTCCGAATATATTCACTGTATCTCCACAAAACTGTTGTCGAGATGCTACCATAAGTTTACAAGAACTTTTTTTTGCTCCAGACGACATTTGAAATGAAGAGTTGGAAGGGATAATATGACCCTGTGCAAATCTTGGTCCAATGAGTGTGAATGGGAGATCTCCTCGAGACTTTCGCTCATTAATGACAATTTCAACGGTTGTTGCATGATGCGATGTTAGCATTAAAGACTAGTAATTTCATACATTGAAGTGCAAACATGGTGGATACGACAATGAACAATTAAGGATTGGATATTTCCTGAACGGGCCAATGCGACAACCCATGTTTGAGATGAAATATTGGTTTAATGCGTATTAATGGGAGATCTCCTCGAGCGTTTCGCTCATTAATGACAATGTTGATGGTTCTTGCATGGTGAGCTGTTAGCATGAAAGGTTACTAATTGCATATTAATAAATAAGTACGAAGGTCGTGGGGATGGGAAAGAGCAATTAAGGAGTGTCTAATTATCAAAAGCGGTCGGTCGGGCTTCAAAATAGGGTTACAAGGTACAACCATTGGAGATGAGGGCTTGAGGGTCAAATTGTATGTCTCAGAACTTTTTGAGTGCAAAACGCATAACAAAGAAGAGGGCATGATGCAACAGTCCAGAGGGAAATTTGTATATCGCGGAAGTCCGGGTAATGTTTGCAAGACACATAACAATGGAAGTGCAAACGTGAGCCTACCTATCTGAGAACCCGCAATCGAAAAAGTGGCTCAAGTATGGAATAGAGAAACGACTAGGTGGATTCGTCTTCGCTAATATATTGAAACTTGTAATATATATCCCATTGCGTGGAAAGATATTTTCTGCATGTCTCTGGGCAGAAAAGAGAAAATAAGAGAAGATAAATTAATTTAAATTCGAGGAGTCGAGGTTCATTTAAATTTCACTGTCTCGTTGACGCTTCTGATTTTTAATGACAGTTTGTACGGTTGTTTCATGATGAACTATTAGCATTAAATCTTGGACAGGTACAATAAACAATGACTAAGAATTGGAGATTTCGTGAACCCGCCAACCCGAGGATCTGCGAAAGAGATTCCATGAAATGGGTAAGTATGGAAAGCAGTTGGATGAGCTTCAAATTTAGGGTGACAATGGTTCCCTAGGAGACGTGACTTCCCAAGGGTCAAATTGTATATCTCGGAACTTGAGTGAAAAATGTGTACCATGGAAGAGGGGATGATATGGGAGTTTGGTGGTCAATTTGTATATGGCAGAAGTGTGGGAGATCTCCTCAAGACTTTCGCTCATTAATGACATGTTTAAGGTTAATGCATGATGAAGTGCTAGCTTTAAATCTTGGGAATTGCATATCCAGAGAGAAGTAGGAAGGTGGCGGGGACAGGGAACAATAATTAAGGAATGGCTAATTTTCGAAAGTGGTTGGTGACGCTTCGAAATAGGGCTACAAGATAAAACCAACATAGGTGAGGGCCCGAGGGTCAAATTGTATCTCTCAAGAGTGTTGACCACAAAACGTGTAACACAGAAGAGGGCATGATGTTGCATTCCTATGGAAAAATTGTATATTGTGGAACTCTGGGTGTTGTTTTCTAGTCGCAGAACATTGGAAACACAATCTTGAGCCCGCCAGTCCGGGAACCCACGATCGAAAAAGTGTCTAAGTATGGAACAGGGAAATGGTCAACGAAACTCGATACATAGTAAATGTACAACATCATGGAGATACAACGACCTTGGGGCTAAGTATTAAAAGGAACGGTGAACGGTCGAGCTCGTGACGGGGCATTCCTGCGGACAAATTGTATATCACAGAACTCCGGGCACTGTTTGCAAGTCGCGGAAGATTCAAAACACAATTTTGAATCTTCAATCTGGGAACCCGCAATTGATAAAGTGTCCAAGTATGGAACAAGGAAACGTTGGCCCAGACTTGTTTTCACTAATATATTAAAATTTGTAATAGCTTTCCCATTACCTGGCAAGATCTTTTCTACATGTTTTTGGACAAGTTCTATAGGGATGGTTAGTCCTCAAGGATTTTTCTTATTAATGTCGATTTTTATGGTTGTTTCAGGATGGCGTCTTAGAATTAAAACTTTGTTATTTCATATTTTGAAAGAAGTACGAGGATGGATGGAATAGGAAACAATGACTAGGAATTGGACATTTCGTGAACCCGTCAACGCGAGGATCCAAAATAGGGTGACAAGGTCTCCCTAGAAGACGTGAGGCCTCGACAGTCAAATTGTATCGCTTGGAAAATTTGAAGGAATAATGTGTAACATGGAAGAGGGGACGATGTCGAAGTCCATCAGTCAATTTGTATATGGCAGAGGTCCATGTGCCAACAGTTTCATACCAGTTTGTTCAGTTGTCACTAGTAAGACCATAACTAATGTACATTGGGAAGGGCGCGAAGTTAGTGGGGATGGAAGGCAGTGACATATACTTTGAAACATTTGTGAACCCTAGTAGAGTGAAGCTTGCGAGTTTGAGGAGTCTGCGGTGGAATTGTAAATCACAGAAGTTTTGAGTGAAAGATGTATATCATGGAACAAGAAGCAACAGAGTTTGAAAGTGCCAACTCGTAAACCATGGCCATAAAATTGGGTAAGGATGGAAAGGAACAACGGTCGGTCGGATTCGTCATGTGAGGATATAGATGGATATGCAGATATGTCAGCCCTCCAACCCTAGAATCTGTGATCATGGAAAGGCGACTAAGTATATAAATAGAAAGTGATAATAGACGAGCAGAAGAAAAGGGAAAAAGGGTTAAGTATCTCAGAGAACAACATCTACTGTTAGTTTATTAATGCTAATCTTTTTGAATCCCTCGTGAGTTCTCACTAGTAAAAGCATAAATTCCAGATCATGGAAGTTCTTTAGGTGCAAGATGTATATGAAGGAACATGGGACATAAGTGTTGGATACCGCAAACCTGGGACCCAATGGTCAGATAATTGGATAAGTATTGAAAGGGACTGCGGTCGGTCGGGATCATGGTGTGAATATATAGATAAATATGAGCATTTGCCAATCCGCGAATCTAGGAGGCCGTGATCATAGAGATGCGATTGGATATAGAACCACAAATGGATAATAGAGGGGGAGAAAACAGGGAAAATTTAAAGAGAATGTGTTTATATTTATTCCAATAGTATTCATATTAATATATATTAATAGATTATTTTAGGTCCAAATGTAAATCATCTTCCAATTTGCAAGATGTTGTTCGGTTCACAGATTTCGTTGAAACCCATAAGCAATAGAAAAAGAAAAAGAGAAAAAAACAATATATATATATATATATATATATATATATATATATATATATATTATAAAATAGAAGAAGCTGCAATATATGCAAAATATTGAATAGGAACATGACGTCAACACTCGAGTTGCCTTGTTGTAATAGAGTCACTAATTCATTCTATTTACGGGACCCCGAAGAATGAAAGCAGGACGCGTCCTCCCATTTCTTTCTTTAAGTATAGGCGGGCGCTACATAAGTATGGCCTATGACAAATTATTCTTCCATGTAAAATGTAAGGATCGAACATAGTAGCCTTTATTTAAATCGAAGTGTTGGGCAGCAGAAATAAAATCTTGCCGTCCATGTTTAACAACACACACAAACAAGTACAAAATAAAATAAAAAACAATACCAGAGATTGGAAAACACCATACAAAAACCTCAAATATTCTATTTTCAAATAAACTGGGTTACAAAATACAACTGATATTATTTGCCATAATGACTATGATTGGGCCTGCCATTGACAAAAAAAACAAATATGTACAATAATGAAGCCGATGGACAATCTTTTATAGATTTCAAGTTGACCATCAAATGCTTGATTCGTAAAAAACAACGAGTCGAATATCAAATTCGGGTCTTGGACTTCATTGGTGTTGCCAGCTAGATCTATCCTAGCTTTTTGAATAGCTTGTCTCTTCTAGATATGGCCTGCCTGCATTGGTTGGTTATTCAACATTCCATACTTTGATAAGTGTTAATTTCCCTCTATCATCGAAAACTTGGGGTTCAAGGTGCCTTCCTTGTAATGTTCCTGATCATTGACATCTGAGACAACTTAGAGATGTGATTCAGTCCCAATTCAAAGATGAGGAAGTGGTTTTATGTGACGTCATCTTTGGGGGAAACAAATCCTATTAGCCAACAAAAGTTGAGACAAAAAAAAATTCAAGTATGTTGTGATTGTTATTCTCCCTGTATTCGATCATATGTTTGGTTGAAAAGCCTGCCTGAAGATTTGTATGTTGAACTTCTTTGTTTAATTGCTATAAATTGAAAGGGATGTCCAAGTCAGCTGCAAAATGTTCCTCTGTTGAAGTACATAGCTTCTTCCAGCAGCACAAATTTGGCAAGTGTATCAAATGCTACAGATCACATCAAAATATATATTTCGTCATAGGGGTGGTAGACATGGCGGCCCACAAAATGGTCTGGAAAGTTTAGAAGTGACGCCAAATATTACTCCATCCCGAATACACTTAGAAGGAAATTATAAAATTGGATACCCACGAACGTGAGAAACTGTGTGCATGTTTGAATCAACATTCAAAAATTGCAGAACATTTTATGCCAAAGTTGTAACAGACTTGACATACAACCAGTTTCTATGTCAAATAATGTTGAATGACATCTGGATGTAGTAGCAGACTCGACATACAATCAACTTTCGATCACTACTGATACTAATGTCAAGTGTAAGAAGTCGTGATCCTAGGATCCAAGTAGTTTCACCTTCAGGCATCCACACTGGCAGTGACCCCAGGCTCCAGATAGCTTTGGCTTCGAATATTGACATTGGCAGTGGCAATGGGAATAATGCTATTGACTGCAGTGCGACAATGCGGTGAACAAGTAGGGTTGTCATTGTCAAAGCACCTAGACTACAGGATTGTTAGACCTGCAAATAACATCGACTTTAGTGTTGCTTTGTCACGAAAACTACAATGTTTCTTTGAGTCCATAAATCTTTGGACGTTGGGTGTCCTGTGTGATAATGACCTTGACACTAGGTGCATGTTAGACATCTATTATATGACATTGCAATGTTAATGCAATTGCCACAATGGACGACAACTCAATTGCATTGGCACAAGAAATATTAATTGTGTGATTAATTAACATCCTTGAAGGATGTGAATCCAAAACAATGCCTAAAACTTTTCGAACAACCATGTGTTAAAAAAATACATTGTTCTGTATTTTAAAAAACAAGAAATTGTATTGTTCGATCATTTTTTTTATTTTTTTTTCAAATATCAGATCAACTACAACAAAATAAATGCACTTTCCTTATTCAAAGGAAGGGAAACAACATGAAGATTGATATTAGGTGGAAACAAGTCTGGAATACACCACTACATTAAGGTCTCTTCTAAAGAATGAAATAAAATGATTACATGAAGGTGGTAGTAAAAGGTGATTTCCAGAAACCAAATCATTACCTGAACATGCGGAACTTCTTGCAGAAGGTGGTAGTATAAAGTAATCCTTAGAAAGTGTTGCAAAGTCCATAATCCAGAATTCCTTCCCATTAAATTTTCCCAGTTACATGTTGTTCAAGGATAAATTCGTGAGTGCGGACACAGACCAATCTCCACAGATCCACCTGGATCTGGAACAAACCGTGACAGAATACTACTCTTTCCCTAGTTTTAGAGTGTTGAATGGACAAGAGAGGAAGAATGATATACTTACTTGTAAAAGCTCTCCTTATCTTTGTTGTTCCTCACTCTGCTACGATGCTCTTGCGTCGTCCAATCACAACAACACAAACCAATCACAACAAAAGCATTAATATGTTCAAAACTCTAAACTATACATGTGATCAAGGAATCATGTAATAAGATGGCATCATCATTATGGGAAAGGGACATATTCATGTATTATATTAAATGAAAGAGAAAAATACAACCTGAGCCTTGATGTCGTAGATCCCCTTTCAACGGCTTCTAGCTTTGACACACACACATTTGCTCATCATGCATGAAG
>ML798485.1:127675-157907 GCA_009831015.1 Picea engelmannii | reverse complement strand
ACTGTCCTCAAAAGAGTGATTTTGAGAAACTGACAAGTGTAACTTTCTTCATGAAAATGATCTTAAAGAAGAGATAGATCTTCTATCACCATGTCATTATCATGTCATCATCTTGATAACCAAAAATGTGGATAACACATGTCGATGTAAGCATTAGAAAGTTTTGAGAGCATCGTTCCTTGGTTATATACCCACCTTTAGGTAGGAGGAGAATATTCCGGAAAAGAGGGGAAAGCTCATCGACCCAGATGCAATAATATGCATAAGAATAGTGAAAAAAAATGTGCAGTAGTGATAGAAAGTTGATTGTATGTGGAATTTGTTACTACATCCAGAGGACAATGAACAAACTTTGACAAACAATATGACTTTCTATCAAGTCTGTTACCACATTCAGAAGTAGCTCAACAAACTTTGAAATAGAAACTTTTGTAATTTTAGGATGTCGATTCAACCACCCATACAGTTTCTCATACTCGCGAAGATCCAAATTTATAATTTCCTTCTTAGTATATTCATGAATGGAGTAATATTTTGCGCCATTTCTGAATATTACAGACCATTTTGCATGCCACAGTTTTTGGGACTCCTCTGACGAAAGATAAATCCTTGTGTGGTCTGTAGAATTTGATACACTTCGAAAATCCCCGTTGTTCGAAGAAACTATATACTTCAACGAAGGATCATTTTGCAGGTGACCTGAAAGTCTCTTCCAACTCCCAGTAAGAAAACAAAGAAGATAAACACACAAATCTTCAAGAAGGCCTTTCAACCAACCGAAGCATCGAATACAGGGAGACCACCAATCACAAGATACTTGATTTTTTTTGTGTGTGTGTCTGGGTTTCTTTTGGCTAACTGAGTTTTTTTTCGCTCAAATATGACGTAACATAAAACCATTCTATCATCTTTCAATTGGGCCTGAATGGGATCTCTAATTTGTCTCATGTGTCCATGACCATGAACATTACAACGAAGGCATCTGAAATCCCAACTCTTCGATGATAGAGAGAAATGAGAATAAGTATTTAAAATCAACGTTGGAGGATGATAGTATAATCTTCCGTAGATTTTGGTTTAATTCATTTTAATGGAAGATGCCCTCGATATTTTTGCTTATTAATACCAATCTTTTCGAATATGTGTGTTGAATAGTCAATAATAGCATGAGTTAACATTCCCATATGCAAGCAGATTCTCAAATATGACAACCTGTAACATATGCATAGTATTAAAGAGGGACATGACGTCAAGACCTCTGTGGATGACATGTTCACGGGTGGCAGCGTGGTAGTACAATATTTCACCGTTACTATGATGATGCCTTTAAAAAACCAAATATCCAACACGTTTTGCAAATTCAAAATGGACGCAAATTTTTTTATCAGATCCCATAATATTCGTTTGTTTATGCATTTTAATGGGAGATGTTCTCGAGCTTTCCACTTATTAAAGCCAATATTTTCAAACCTATCTAGTGGGTTGTCTGGGTTGTCACTAGTAAAATCATAATTAATGTGCATTGGGAAGGGTGTAAGGTGGCAGGGATGGAGGGGAGATAAAAATGCTTTTAAACTTTTCTGAACCCAGGAGTGCGTGAACCCGCGAAACTTTGAATACTCAACTAAGTATGGAAAGGTAGGTCGGACAAACGGATTCATCGTAGGTAGATTCAGGCTTGCGAGTTCAAGGAGTCCGGAGTCGAATTGTAGAGCACACAATTTTTGGGTGCAAGATGTATACCCCGAACACGGGTTACCAAAGTTCGATAACACCTATCCGCGAACCCGCGTTCATAAAATTGGCTAAGTATGCAAACGAACGACGGTCGGTTAGACTCGTGATGTGAAGATATAGATGGAGATGAATATTTTTCAGTTCGCCACACTGGGAGCCCGCGAGCACAGAAACATGACAAAGTATAGAACCAAAAACACATAATAGAGGGTAAGAACAAAAGGAAAAACGAGCAAGTTTACAAGAAACTGGCTAAGTATGCAAACGAACAATGGTCGATCAGACTTGTGATGTAAATATATAGATGGATATGACAATTTTTCAATTGGCCACCCCGGGAACCTAGGACCACAGAAACGTGATGAAGTATAGAACCAAAAACGCATAATAGAGGGGAAGAACAAAAGGGAAAAACAAACAATTTTACAAGAGGAAAAAGAAAGGGAGAGAAGAACTTTATCGCTCACACATCAAGACTTAGTCTCATAACTATGAAGCCATAGAAAGACATTAACTATGGGAAAACATCGTCAACTATGAAATATAATTGGAGCTTGACAAAATCTGGTTCAAGTGAAAAGAGATGTTGTTTGCATCCACTGCAAATTTTTGCATATTATTTTATCTTAATAGTATTTTTTGGGGAGCCAACTGTCAAACCATGTAACAACAGATCCAACTACATATGCAGGACCCCAACATTGCAAAGTTGAAGCAAACAAGAGCAAGCAACAAATAACAACCCAGTTAAGAAGCACCAAAAGGCCCAACTACAACTGCAGGACCTCAAACCTGCAAATTTGAATCAAACAACAATAACCAACATCTAGCAAACCAAGAAGCAAGCACCAACCAGCCGACCAGGAATGCCGGTGAAGAACAATATTGGCCAAATTCACTGCACACAAGATTGTATCAAAAAATTCGAAGGAAATTGTATTGTAACACATCTGTTAACCAAACATTTCAGGTTGTGAGACCTGTCAAGTAAACTTTCAAAGCTACTAGGACCGTCCAAAGGCCTGCCACTGTGCAAGAAATTAAGAAAGGTGCGGTTTTCACGGTTGGTATTTTTCAATACTGGGAGTGATCAAAATCCTCTTGCAGTTCATCTTTGTATGTGATTACTATGAACAAAGAAGCAGGACTGTAATGTTGTCTTTGTCTTGTTCCTGATCACTAATGTTCGACATAGAACCTATTTCCATCACAGCCACAGTGACGCATAGGAAAAGAAAATCGTATTTTCTCCTCACATACAAAGATGTTCTTCAAGAGGATTTCGACTCAGGCATCCCCAGTAGTCAAATTTCCCACCTACAAACTGCAAATAACAAGTGAATATAAACATGACACCCAAACCTGCTCGTCAATGGGGAATGATAGAAGGCCAATGTTCGACACAAAACCTACCTCCATCATAGCCACAATGATGCATAGTAAAAGGAAATCATATTTTCTCCTCACATACAAAGATGTTCTGCAAGAGGATTTTGACCCAGGCATCCCCAGTAGTCAAATTTCCCACCTGCAAATTGCAAATAGCAAGCGAAGCTAAACAAGACACCCAAACCCGCCCGTCAATGGGGAATGACAGAAGGGCAGTTCAAATCGCGGTTGCAGAATCCCAAGCCTGCAAATTGCAACAAGATCAACAGGAAAACAATAACAACAACACCAGGAAAATAAAAAATCAATGAACAAGCAAGAAGCAAGCATGAACCAGTGTACCAACAATGTCGTTGAAGAACAATATTGCCCATTTTCACTACATAGAACATTGCATATAAAAAAAACCTGGAAGAAAATGTATTGTCACAAGCCTATTAAGTAAACATTTAAGGCTGTGAGGCCTGTTAGGTAAGAATTTAAGTCTGTTAGAACTACTCTGTAAACATTTAAAAAACAATGCAGTGTGGCAGGTCTCTTACGTACAATTTTTTTTTATTATTATATTTTTTATAACAATAAAAAAAAAATAGTAACAATAGTTCTAACAATAGACGCTATGTAAAAAAATATATTATTCAAAGGACAAACTAATATGAAGTGAACTAATAAAAAACTGACTCTCTATCTTCAAAACTTTGGATATCTAAACATTTCGAGAAAAAAATAAAAACTCAGAAAGACCGTATATGATCAAAAACTTTGGATATGCTAACATATCAAACATTGGGAATAGTGAGGCTGACAATAAGACCTCCAATCTGTTATCCAATCAGATCATGACATATATGGTATTTTTTTATTATATAAAAAACAATGGTTTTAGTTCCCTAGTTCCAACAACATATATTATGCAAATATTTTTAGTCAAAGGACAAACTAATATGAAGTCAACGAATTATCGATCACTATAGTCCCTCTATGCCTTTGACATGGACTAATAAGTAACTTTGGGATTTTAATTTACTAGTTTTCTTTGTTCACTGTCTCTTGTCTAGGTCTTAGAGACCAAGCTAGTGTAATGAAAATTAAAAGACATCATCATTATCATATTTTTTTATTATAACTGTTTTTTCTTTTTATTCTTCTCATTTTTATCTTATAGAGCTCAAATTTTATTTAATTTTAATATATTAGCATTACGATACATTACACATCTCATCCATACTAGGTTGTATAGTGCATTTTGTTTGTCTTGGTGTAACAAATAAATAAAGTTAATGAGGGCATGTTTGGTTGGTAAAATTGGGGCATTGTTATTTCCCCCATCAACATTTAATATTTTGAACTTGTGGGTCGTCTTTCTAATGGAATTAAGGGAGCTCATGCAATTGAGGCCAAGGGAAACTCCTTAGTAAATTTGGTGGAGCATACTCATGCGATTGGACCCAAGTGTAGCTCGAATATGAATTTAAAGGATCGGGTACCCCCACGAGAATCGTGGTAGCCATTATGGGTTCACAGACATGTCCGAGTGGAGGGAAAACAAAGGATGGCCCTTGGGGATGAAGGGAAACTAAGCTCCTATGTCCATGAGAAGTGGGTCCTAATGTAGATATGAGGTCCTCGTATTTTTGACCCTTGTGGTTTTATTCTTTAGGTTTCCCTTGACGCCATGAGATCTCTAGTAATGATCCCTCATGTGTGGGAGAGATAGCATATAATGGGGTTGTTGGAAGTTAAGGGTGGGACGTGTTCGAAATCCTTTTCTAGGGTGATTTGTCCAAAGGTGTAGCTTCAATACTTGCCAAATGAGGGAGCATGGAATCCATACATGGATGGATAGAGGTTGTTATTCCTCCATGTTGCATTGGTATGGCATATACTAACCATTATTAGACTTTATAGAGATGGTGAACATAGGAAGGGTGGATATCTTACCCATTAAAAGTGGACTACCTATGGACATGATGAAGACATCATGTATGGGTTGATCAATCTTGTCGCTAACATCGTCAGGGGGTGGGTGCATGACAAGTAGTTGTTGACTTTGTGGGAAGAGATTTCAAATGATAGTTTGTTGAGAAGGTGGTGGGGTACCTCCCTTGAGTGTGGTGTGCCAAACTACCTACTAATTTCAGGAATCACTTGGCATTTGTGAGTGTAATGGTCATCGATGCATGTTATATAGGGGTGTTTGTTGCATTGTTAGGGTTTTGGGACCCTATTTTCTTGTTTAGCATTTTGGTTTTGGTTTGGGTTATGGAGGATGTGCCTTCTTGTAGCCTTGGTTGTGTTTTTGGTTAGTGTTTTGGTTGTGAATGGGGTTGGGGTGTGTGACCCCAACCTAACAAGCAAATGGTGGTCTCTAAGCAAAATTGGTCATCTTTGCCTATGGTGGGTGACCAAGAGGTGGGTTAATGCAGAGTGAGTTTAAGTTAGGGTATGACCACTTCCACATTGGTGGTGGAGGCCCTAGAGAGGGTGTGTAACCATGTGATAATGTATATAAGGCATGTGGTGTGTAAGGCGAAGAAGGACCATAGGATTTAAGAGGTTCGTACATGTTGGATGGTCCTAGTAAGGGATGAGGTTTTCCATACATATAAGTGTCAATGTGTTGTTGACTTAAGGGTGGAGAAGCATGTCGTACATATTTGATTAGGCCATCAATGGCATGTCTTAATGTGGTGGTCATTGAGGGGAAGTGAGGTGCATCAAGTATGTAGATATTCATACAATTTATTTTTGTATACATCAGGTTGAGTCTGAGGGGGAATTCTATTGCATTAGCCTTGGTTCGGGGGTTAGGGAATAGGGCCTCTCGTAATTTTATGTGTTTACATAACCATTGACAATGTCGCCATGGGTGTATGTGGTTGGTGATAAGGGTAGAAGTGCGTTTTCTCAATGTGATGTTGAGTCCTTTATCAATTTCTTGGTGAACAAGGAGGTGGAAATAGACCAAAAACTTGATTGTGAGTGTTATTAAATCCCAAAATTTCTTCGTGGCAAGTTAAATGTAGCAATTGGTAGTAGATCCTATCAAAGTATATTGAAAAAGTTTGATCCTAATGGTGTCATTTTTGAGGTTGTTTGATCCGCAACATAATTGGTATGTGGTTGTCAGGGTATTTATGGAATTTTCCCTCGAATTTTGTTAAATCATAAGGGACCTTACGTGGCATGTCTAGCCAATCGTCATTGTGTGTGATGGGGTCATTTGTGAGTTGATTGCTTAAGTCTAGTCAATTTTGGAGCCAAAAAATGGTTATGGGTTGTTGGGTTGGAATCTGTGGTTCTTAGTGGACTCCCTTATGGTGAGCGAGGGTGATGTCTTTGTGGTGAGGGAGAGAGATCATCCTAAAAGGGTGTTGTTATCTACCTTGAGTTAGATTTCGTTACCAGATGGAATGAGATCTTCTGTGACAAAGGGGTTGTCTATGTTTTCGATAAGTCCTTTTAGATGTGTTAGGGTATCTAAGTTTCAAGGATCAACAACTTGGGGGACAAAACCGCACTCTATGGTTTTTGTGAAGTCATCTCTGGAAACTCTTCAACGTCATAAGAGACCAAGGTGTTGGAGTCAATACTTACAAGCCTACTAAAATATCTTAAACTACTAAAATCCACTGTGAGAATGTGATGTGTTGTGGAACTAAGTAGAGTGTAGAAAAACTTTTGTGTATAAAAATAAAGAGTTTTGATAATAAACAAACTTCACTACAAATTTAAGAAAACACAGAGGAAATCAAGCAAGCAAATCCAAATAAAAAGAATGTTCCAAATGAGATTTCATCAACGCTCGGGCGAATCTCAAATAAAGATTGAATAAAAACTAGATAATAAATTTATATTTTGAACATTTTTTAATATTAAATATATGTACAAGACACTTTTCAATATTTAAATATTACCAAAGTGGACATGATAAACTAGGGTAAACTTGTAATATGAGGGGGTTGTCCACACATGTGGGTTGACCCTCATTGATTAGCAACGGGCGTTGAGTTACGAATCACTGACTCCAAGTGTTATTACTAAATTTAGGTTTAGAACAATTTTTGATATTTAAATATTAGTGAAGTGGACATGGTAAACGCGTGATTTTGTTAAATTGGTCGTAGGGAGCGATAGCGTTGTTGTTAAAGCCTTCCATTAGTGTTAATGGAACACAACCCTTTTAGTATTAATGGACCACATCAATACTTCAACAACATAAAATTCAAAAAAAAAAAAATGTTTAAGAGGTTGAAAGTGATTAATATAATATAATATTTTATTTTTTTCTAACAAAGCATTTCGAGTGTCCTTAATCGTGAAACCCTTCTTTTACATAATAAATAAATAAATAATATAATATAGTATTTAAAAACTTAAAAACTTATAACTTCTTCAAATTGATACGTGTAATAATTTATTATTTTTTAAGTAACCAAAATTCCTGATACTTCAAATGCCATGTTAGAAGAAAATAAATAATATCATATTCGTCACATTCATTTTTAACCATTCATTTTTAAGAATTCTATTGTATAACTATTCATTTATAACCATTTTTAAGAATTTTATTTTGTTGAAATATAAATTATTATGTTGATGGGTCCACTAACACTGGAAGAGTGGTGCGTCACAACGGGTAAATGCCCTTGATAGCCAATGCAGGTCAACCCACATATCATGACAACTCCCTCGTGATTACCCTAGTTTAAATGTTGAAAAGTTTAAGAGTTATATTTACTATTAAAATATGTTCAAAATCTTAATTTATTATCTAGCCTCTATTCAATTTTTATTCGAGATTTGCCCCCACATATGATGAAATATTATTCAGAAGATTCTCTTTATTAGTTTCTGCCGTAGGCATAGAGGGACTATAGCGATCGATAAATTGTTGACTTCATATTAGTTTGTCTTTTGACCACAAATATTTGCATAATATCTATTGTTGGAGCTAGGGAACTAAAAACATTGATTTTTATATAATAAAAAGTATCATATATGTAATGATTTGATTGGATAACAGATTGGAGGTCTTATTGTAGGCTTCACTATTCCCAATGTTTTATATGTTAGCATATCCAAACTTTTTGATCGTCTACAGTCTTTTTGAATCATATAGTTTTCTTATGCATTGCTTGAAGGTGGATTAATGTTAGCATTAGTTCGAATGTTTGTCTTAGCATTTTCTGCTAGCTAAATTTATCTCAATGTTTGATATGCTAGCATATCCAAAGTTTGTCCTTCGAATACATTCTCTACTGTTCGAACTATTGTTATTAATTTTATTTTATAAAAAAATGTAATAATTTTTTTTTGGTACATCAGAGACCTACCACACTGCATTCTTTCTTAAATGTTTACAGAGCATTTCTGACAGACTCAAATGCTTACCTAACAAGCTTCGCATCGTTAAATTTTCTTCCGTTTTTATTTTTTTTATATGCAATGTTCTCTGCAGTCAATTTGGGCAATATTGTACTTCAACAACATTGTTGGTTCACTGGTTCATGCTTGCTTCTTGCATATCCACCAATTTCTTATTTGCCCGTTGTTGTTATTCTTGTTTGCATGTTCGTCTTGCTGCAGTTTACACGTTTGTGGTTCTCCAACCACGATTGGAACTGCGACATTCCTGGTCGACTGGTTGGTGCTTGCTTCTTTGTTCGCTGGATGCTGATTATTGTTGTTTGATTCGACTTTGCAGGGTTCGGGTCCTGCAGCTGGAGTTGGGCCTTTTGGTGCTTCTTAACTGGGTTGTTATTTGCTGCTTACTCTTGTTTGCCTAAGCTTTGCAGTGTTGGGGTGTTGCATCTGTAGTTGGGTCTGTTGTTACATTGTTTTGTAGCTGGCTCCCCTTAAAATACTATTAAGATAAAATAACATACAAAATTTTGCAGTCGATGTAAATTGCATCTCTTATAGCTTCAACCAGAGTTTGTCGGGCTTCAACTATATTTCATAGCTGGTGATGCTTTTTACATGGTTTACGTCTTACTATGGTTTCATATTTATGAGAGTAAGTGTTGTTGTCTGAGTGATATCGTTATTCTCTCCCTTTTTTTTCCTCTTGTAAAATCTCCTGTTTTTCACGTTTTGTTCTTCCGCTCTATTATACGTTTTTGGTTCTATACTTTCTCGTGTTTATGTGCTCACGGGTTCTCGGTGTGGCGAATTGACAACTCATTATCTCCATCTATATCTTCAAATCACGATTCCGACCGACCGTCGTTCGGCTGCATACTTAGCCAATTTTATGAATGTGGCTTCACGGATAGGTGTTATTGAACTATGGTAACTCGTGTTCAGTGTATACATCTTGCAAGCAGAAATTCCATGCTCTACAAATTGACCTGCACTCCTCGAACTCGCAACCATGCCTTTACCTACGATGAGTTTGTATGTCCGACCAACCTTTCCGTACTTAGGCGAGTTTTCAAAGTTTTGCGGGTTCACGTGTTCCCAGGTTCAGGAACGATTAAAAGCATTTCTTGCTCCCCTCCATTCCGGCTACCTTCTGCCTTCCCAATGGACATTAATTATTATTTCAGAAGTGACAACCGACTAGACAGGTTTGAAAAGATTGGTTTTAGTAAGCAGAAAGATCGAGGACATCTCCCATTAAAATGCATAGACAGGTGAATATTATGTGATCTGGTATTTTTTTTTGCCTGCATTTTGAATTTGCAAAAAAACAATTATTTGCTCTTTTAGTTTTTTAAAAGGCTTCATCATAGTAACAGTGCAATATTGTACTACCTCGCTGCCATCAATGAACGTGCCATCCACAGAGGCCTTGATGTCATGTCCCTCTTTAATACTATGCATATGTTAGATGTTGTCAGATTTGAGAATCTGCTCGGATATGAGGATGTTAATACGTGCTATTAGTCACTATTCAGTGCACATATTCAAAAAGATTGGCATTAATTAGCGAAAATATTGAGAGCATCTTTCATTAAGACAAATTAAACCAAAATCTACAGAAGATCATATTGTCTTCCTCCAACGTTGCTTTTAAATACTTATTGCCATTTCTCTCTATCATCAAAGAGTTGGGCTTTAGGGTTCCTTCGTTCTAATGTTTCTTGTCATGGACATGTAAGACAACTTAGAGATGCCATTGAGGCCCAAATGAAAGAAGAGAGATTGGTTTTATGTGACGTGAGATTTGAGCCAAAAAAAAAACTCTCTTATCCAACATAAACTCAGACAAGGGAAAAAAAAACAAGTATCTTCTGGTTGGTGTTCTCCCTGTATTTGATGCTTTGGTTGGTTGAAAATCCTGCCTGGAGATTTGTTTGTTGATATTCTTTATTTTCTTGTTGGGAGTTGGAAGGGATTTTTAGGTCATGTGCAAAATAATCCCTCGTTGAAGTATATAGTTTCTTACAACAACACATATTTGACAAGTGTATCAAATTCTACAAAGCACATAAGAATTTGTCTTCGTCAGGGGTGTTGCACTTACCATGGATTGAAAAATGGTATGTGATATTCGGAAATGACGCAAAATATTACTCCATTCGTGAATGTACCCAAAAGCAGGTAAGAAAAACTGTATGGGTGGATAAAACGACATACTAAAACTACAAAAGTTTCTATTTCAAAGTTTGTTGGGCTACTTCTGGGTGTGGTAACAGACTTGACATAAAGCCATGTTCTTTGTCAAAGTTTGTTCACTGTCCTCTGGATGTAGTTACAGACTCCACATACAACCAAATTTCTATCGCTACTGCACATTTTTATTTTAATATTCCTACGCATATAACTAGATTATGGACTTTGCAACATTTTATGAGGATTACTTTATACTACCACCTTCTGCAAGAGGTTTCGCGTGTTCAGATAATGATTTGGTTTATGAAAATCACCTTTTACTACCACCTTCATGTAATCATCTTATTTGATTCTTTAGAAGAGACCTTAATGTAGTGGTGTGTTTCTAGATCTGTTTGCTGGGTTGGCGCATACGAACTTGCCTTTTCTTCTTCCCGTACATTATCTCTTTCTGGTTATATACTTAGTCGCCTTTCTATGATATTCGGTTCCAGGGTTGGCAGGATGACATATCTTCATCTCCATCTATATCCTCACATGACGAATTCGACTGACCGATGCTCCTTTTCATACTTATCCAATTTTATGGCCGTGGTTGGCGGGTTGGCGCTTACAAACATGGTTCCTTATTGTTCTGTGATATACATCTTGCACTCAAAACTTCTGTGATCTACAATTCCACCGTGGGATCCTCGTATACATTAACTTCACTCAAAGTATCTGTCGCTTCCTTCCATCCCCATTAACTTCGCGTCCTTCCTAATATACATTAACTATGCTCTTACTAGTGACAATTGAACACACTGGTACGAAAGAATTGGCACCCGGTTCTCCGCCACATACAAATTGACTACCAGACTCTGACATCATCCCCTCTTCCGTGTTACACATTATGCATTCAAATGTTCTGAGCTATACAATTTGGCCGTTGGGTCCTCACGTCTTCTGGGGAAGCCTTGTCACCCTATTTTTCATCCTTGCGTTGGAAGGTTCACAAAATATCCAACTCCTAGTCACTGTTTCCTGTTCTGCCCATCCTCATACTTCTTTCCAGATATGCAACACCAAAGGTTTAACACTAAAATGACATCATGAAACAACCGTAAAGATCTTCATTAATAAGAAAAAGTCTCGAGAACCAACCATCCCTACAAAACTTGTCCAGAAACATGCAAAAAATATATTTCTAGGTAATGGCAAAGCTATTACAAATTTCAATATATTAGCGAAAATAAGTCCCGGCCAGCGTTTCCCTATTCTATACTTGGACACTTTTTCGATTGAGGGTTCCCAGATTGACGGCCTGAAAATTGTGTTTCGAATCTTCCGTGAGTTGAAAACAGTGCCATGAGTTCCGCAATGTACAATTTGTCCGCAGGAATGTATAAAAAATCTTAAATTTTCCTCTTCCCCCGCCCCCCCCCCCCTCTATTATCCCTTTATGGTTCTATATTTAGTCGCATCTATATGATCACGACCTCATGGATTCGCAAATTGGAAACTCTTTATCTATATCTTCACACCATGAGCCCGAATGACCGTGATCCCTTTCAATACTTAGCCAATTATCTGATCACCGGGTCATGGGTTTGCGGTATCCAATACTTATGTCCCCTATTCTGTCATATACATCTTGCACCCAAAGAACTTTTGTGATCTGCAATTTATTCTTTTACTAGTGAGAACTCACCAGGGGTTCGAAAGGATTGGCATTAATAAATGAACAATATATGTTCTTCTGTGAGATACTTATCCCTTTTTCCCTGGTCTTCTTCCCATGTATTATTTATGTCTAGTTATATACTTAGTCACCTTTCTATGATCGCGGGTTCCAACATTGGCGGACTGACATATCTTCATCTCCATCTATATCCTCACATGTTGAATTCGACCGACCGCTGTTCCTTTCCATACTTAGCCAATTTTATTCCCGCGGTTGTCGGGTTGGCACTTTAGAACTTTGTTGCTTCTTGTTCTGTGATATACATCTTGCACTCAAAATTTTTGTCATCTACAATTCCACCGCAGAATCCTTAGCCCTTTTTCCCTTTTCTTCTTCCCATGTATTATCGCTTTTTGGTTATATACTTAGTCGTCTTTCTATGATCGTGGGTTCCAACATTGGCGGGCTGACATATCTTCATCTCCATCGATATCCTCACATGACGAATCCAACCGACCGTTGTTCCTTTCCATACTTAGCCAATTTTATGGCCGCAGTTTCCGGGTTGGCGCTTTCGAACTCTGCTGCTTCTTGTTCTGTGATATACATCTTGCACTCAAAACTTCCGTGATCTACAATTCCACCACAGACTCCTCGAACTCGCAAGCTACATTGTACCATGGTTAAAAATTGTTTCAAAGAATCTGTTGCTGCCTTCCATCCCTACTAACTTCTTGTCCTTCCTAATATACATTAGTTATGCTCTTACTAGTGACAACTGAACACACTGGTACAAAACAGTTGGCATCCGACCCTCTACAATATATAAATTGACTATCAGATTCTGACATCGTCCTCTCTTCCATGTTACAGATTATGCATTCAAATGTTCTGAGCGATACGATTTGATCGTCAGGGCCTCACGTCTTCTGGGGAGACCTTGTCACCCTATTTTGGATCCTAATGTTGACGGGTTCACGAAATCTCCAATTCTTAGTCACTGTCTCGGGTTGGCTCTTTCGAACTCTGTTGCTTCTTGTTCTGTGATATACATCTTGCACTCAAAATTTTTCGTGATCTACAATTCCACCACAGAGTCCTTATCCCTTTTTCCCTTTTATTCTTCTCGTGTATTATCGCTTTCTGGTTATATACTTATTCGCCTTTCTATGATCGTGGGTTCCAGTGTTGGAGGGATGAAATATATTCATCTCCATCTATATCCTCACACGACGAATCCGACCGACCGTTGTTCCTTTCCATACTTAGCCAATTTTATGGTCGCGGTTGCCGGGTTGGTTGTTTCGAACCCTACTACTTCTTGTTCCATGATATATATCTTGCACTCAAAACTTCCGTGATATACAATTCCACTGTGGACTCCTCGAACTTGCAAGCTTCACTCTACCACGGTTCACAAATGTTTCAAAGTATCTGTCGCTTCCTTTCATCCCCACTAACTTACTGTCCTTCCTAATATACATTAGTTATGCTCTTACTAATGAAAACTAAACACACTGGTACAAAATAGTTGGCATCCTACCCTCCACAATATAAAAATTGACTACCGGATTCCGACATCGTCCCCTCTTCCATGTTACAGATTATGCATTCTAATGTTCTGAGCGATACAATTTGACCGTCAGGGCCTCACGTCTTCCGGGGAGACCCTGTCACCCTATTTTGAATCCTTGTGTTGACGGGTTCACAAAATATCTAATTCTTAGTCACTGTTTCAGGTTGGCGCTTTCAAACTCTGCTGCTTCTTGTTCTGTGATATACATCTTGCACTCAAAATTTCCGTGACCTACAATTCCACCGAGGTCTCCTTATCCCTTTTTCCCTTTTCTTCTTCCCGTGTATTATCGCTTTATATTTATATACTTAGTCGCCTTTATATGATCATAGGTTCCAGCGTTGGCGGGCTGACATATATGCATCTCCATCTATATCCTCACATGACAAATCCGATCGACTGTTGTTCCTTTCCATACTTAGCCAATTTTATGGTTGCGGTTGTCGGGTTGGTGCTTTCGAAATCTATTGCTCCTTGTTCTGTGATATACATCTTGCACTCAAAACTTCTGTGATTTACAATTCCACCGCAGACTCCTCGAACTTGCAAACTTCACTTTACCATAGTTCACAAATGTTTCAAAGTATCTATCGTTGCCTTCCATCCCCACTAACTTCATGTCCTTCCTTATATACATTAGTTATGCTCTTACTAGTGACAATTGAACACATTGGTACGAAACAGTTGGCATCCGACCCTCTGCAATATACAAATTGACTATTGGATTCCGACATTCTCCCCTCTTCCATGTTACATATTATGCATTCCAATGTTCCGAGCAATACAATTTGACCGTCAGGGCCTAACATCTTCATGGGAGACCTTGTCACCCTATTTTGGATCCTTGTGTTGATGGGTTCATGAAATCTCCAATTCTTAGTCACTATTTCCTATTCCGACCATCCTTGTAATTCTTTCCAAATATGAAACACCAAAGGTTTAATACTAAAATGCCATCATGCAACAACAGTAAGGATTTTCATTAATAAGCCGGTCTCGAAGACTAACCATCCCTACAGAACTTGTCAAGAAACATGTAAAGAATATCTTGCCAGCTAAAATTTCAATATATTAGCAAAAACAACTCCGGGCCAACGTTTCCCTATTCCATATTTGGACACTTTTTCGATTGCGGGTTCCTGGATCGACGACCTCAAATTTGTGTTTGGAATATTCCGCAACTTGCAAATAGTGCCCAGAGTTTCGTGATATACAAATTTTCCGCTGGAATGCCCCATCACGAGCCCAGTCGTCCGCCGTTCCTTTCAATACTTAGCCCCAAGTTGGTTGTACTTCCATGACATTGTACATTTACTGTGTATCCCTGTTTCATACTTAGACATTTTTTCGATTGTGGGTTACCGGATTGACAGGCTTGGGATTGTCTTTCCAATATTCCATGACTAGCACGTAGTACCCGGAGCTCTGTGATATACAGTTTGTGCATAGGAAAGCATCATCATGCTCGAGAGATACAATTTGAACCTCGGTTCCTCACCTCTGCTAGATGTATCTTGTAGCCCTATTTTGAAGCGTCACCAACCGCTTTCGATAATTATCCATTCCTTACTTGATGTTCCATGTCCTTGCCACATTCCTGCTCTTTGGAAATGAAATTGGTAAGCTTTAATGCTAAAACTTCATTGTGCATGAACCTTAAACATGTAATTAATGACCATCCTCTCTTCCGTGGTACACATTTTGCATTTAAGTCTCAAAACATACAATTTCACCTTCAGGAAGTCACGTCTCCTAGGGAACCATTGTCACCCCAATCTTGAGGCCCGTCCGACGACTTTCCATACTTTCCCATTTCATGGAATCTCTTTCACGGTTCCTTGGGTTGGAGGGTTCACAAAATCTCCAATTCTTAGGCACTGTTTACTGTGCCCGACCAAGGTTTACTGCCAATAGTTAATCATGCAACATCTGTACTGACCACCATTAAAAAGAAAAAGTGTAGACAAGACAGTGAAATCTAATTAAAGCTCGACTCGTCGAATTTAAATTAATTTATCTTCTCTTATTTTATCTTTATGCGATATATATTACAAGTTTCAATATATTAGTGAAAATGAATCCGCCCAGCCGTTTCTCTATTCCATACTTAAGCCACTTTTTTCGATTGCAGGTTCCTAGATAGGCGGGCTCACATATGCACCTCCATTGTTCTTTGTCCTGCAAACATTACCTGGACTTTCGCGATATACATATTCCCCTCTAGACTGTCCTATCATACCCTCTTTGGTGTTAAGAGTATTGCACTCAAAAAGTTCCGAGACATATAATTTGACCCTCGCGCCCTCACCTTGAACATTTGTACCTTATAACCCTATTTTGAAGCCTTCCCGAACGCTTTCCATAATTAGACACTCCTTAACTGCTTTTTCGCATCCCCGCGACCTCTGTACTTCTTTATTAATATGCAATTAGAAACATTTCATGCTAACAAATCACCATTCAGGAGCCGTCAACATTGTCATTAATGAGTGAAACGCTCGAAGAGATCTCCCATTATTACACATTAAACCAAGATATGTGGAGAGTTATATTGTCCCTTCTGATTGTTCATCTCAAACAAGGGTCGTCACATTGGCCCATTCAAGAAATCTACAATGCTTAATCGCTCATTGTCGTATCCGCCATGTTTGCACTTCTATGTGTGCAATTACTAGTCTTTAATGTTAACAACGCATCATGCAATAGCCGTCAAAATTGTCATTAATGAGCGAAAGTCTAGAGGATATCTCCCATTCACACGCATTGGACCAAGATTTGCGCATCGTTATACTATCCGTTCCAACTTTTCATTTCATTCATCGTTTGGAGCAAACAAATGTTCTTGTAAACTTATGGCACTAGGTCGACAACATTTTTGTGGAGATACAATAAATATCTTCAGACATCAGGACCAGAACTTTGAGTGGTCCAAGGCATACTTTTATTATTCATCCTATTCCGCCCAGAACGAAGTGATTTGGACCTCTGGAATCTCTCATGCAGGCTGCATCCCTGAGGTTTTTGACTGTAAGGAGGTGGTCTCTTGGTGTGCAAAAAAATAATTCCAAGACAAAGAATTATTCCACTGCGCGAACATTCTCCTGTTTCTTTGTCACCTCAGGTCTTCCGCAAGATGTTAAAATTGTTGGAGCCAACATTGACCTTTAGAGGAAAAGACTGCAAGAAGTTCCTAGAAAAACATGATAACAGGTTGGACATCTTAGCCGAGTTCCTCGAAGACCTGACAAAAGTTCCTGGAGATATCACAAAGTTGCATGTAAGTTCCTTTAGAAATCCATTCTGGGAAATTGCTTGGTTGTTTACAAGAATAACATGACATGCATCCACGACAAGCATTTCCCGTATAATTATTTATATTTTGTACTTCACAGTCAAGGAACAATTCATTTTCGATTGGGGGAAGATAATTTCCATTGAAATATGTTCCCAGTTGTCATGATTCAAAGAATCAAATAAATTTTATATGTTAGGGAAGGATGCTCCATAGATGTCGGTCCAGAAAACCAAATTTTTGAACAGGAAGGGCACACTTGAACAAAAGGAAAATCATAGTGTACTAATGGTCTTTGGCTCCAAGGAAAATTCTGCTTTCCTTCCATGCCACATCACAGGCAAGATGTTTGTTGCAGAAATAACAAGGCAATATAATCACTGGTTTCATTTTTTCCATGACAAGAAAAAAAATAGTTCATTCTTCTACCCTGGAAAGTTAGGGACTTCGTGTGCAGAAACATCAACAAGATTGATTTATTCGCAGGCCATTTCAAGAACTTGAACCTAACATATGATGAAAGGCTAAAAGGGTTTGACCCTAATGGGATTTTTCGAGAATATTTACTAGTAGTTTTCTTTAGCAACTCTTTTATCCATAGACGCATGACCGAAGACAGGGACAGTGATGACAACAATCTTGATTCTGGCGATTGCGATGTAGAGACATTGCAAAGCACGACTAAATTCTACAGACAACAGGGAAAATCATCTGGTGAGAAGAGTTCCTAGTCCCCTGCCAACACTCCCAAGGGCACAAAATCATAGAGCATCGCTTCAATGGCCCACCCCAGTAAGAAAGCAACCCATAAATATTCAAACAGAGGAGGAGATAAGAACCCTCCTCGCATAAAAATTTATAGCTCTCACAAAATTCCACTGACGAAGAAGATAAAAAACAATGTAGGGCAGGCAGACGAACCCGAAATTTAAAGTGAACAATTGCAACTTGAAATTGAAACTGAGCACATGCACAAAGTTGGTTTGTCCGCAATGGAAATATCTGAGACCGATATTTTTGACGAAGATGATTCCTTCGTATTCCAAAGCGTCGCTTTTGACAGCCAATCTAAAAATATGGTCATTAAAAAGAGAGATGTAACAAATAGGAAAGGAAAATCTCGCACAGAGATTAACTTTAGGAAAATGCTGTTAGAATATAATGGATGTGCTCATTTTACCATTGAAAATATCACTATTGTCACCCAACCATAGGCCGAAGCCACCCTCCGAGCACCTTTGACAGAGAATCACTCCGGAAGAAAACCCTAGGCTAGATAGCCAAACAAAGGGTAGCACACCTTTCCCCAAGGATAATGCACCAACAAGAGTTGATCAGATAGTCCAAACCCTAACCAAGAGATAGTCCAAGCCAAGCATGATCTGTTAGCTGCAGTAGCAGCAATGACAGCTCTCCTCAAACCTGCGCATAAAAATGGGCACTGCAGTGTGCACAAGTGTTGCTCTACAATTCTGAGACTGCCTGCCAGAATGAAGACTGGCCTCCTGTATTTATGCTGATTCTGGCTAACTGTCTGGGCTGACTTCTCATTTTGGGTATCTGTCTCTTCAGATATATTATTTCTTCTAGCCAACTTCTTCTCTTGGAGACTAATAACCTAATACAAGTTATCTTCTTGAGCCGACATGTCTTCTAGGGTTATTAGCCAACTCATCAGGGTTTCTTATTGCTTCCCGAAATATTCTATTCTCCACAAGAGGAAATGTCTATCAAATGTCTATCCTACACCAACCTCCAAAACATACCACTCCTCATGTTAACCATAATGAGAAATCACTATCCGGTGAAGTAGGCCAGTCTTCTTAAGTAACCCTCAATAAGAGAGACTGCCCTAGACCACTTCCCATGTTAACCACAATGGGAAGTCACTGTCTATGGTACATCAACAATATTGACCATTTTCTGAACTGGAAAATGTTTGTCTGTCGGAAATCTCAATCCACTTTCCGAACTGGAAAGAATTTGCTCATCCTAGACCATTTTTCGAACTGAAAAATGACTGTCCATCAATCAATAATACATCAATGCTCCCTCCCAACCTAGGATTCATCTCTTCCTTTTTCAATAAGGAAGTCGTCTCCATGAGCTCCAGCTTGAGTACACAAACTCTTTCATCTTGGATAAAAGATTTACCAAAATGTCTACTTATCTGCTCATCTGTGGACCACTTTCTCCTTTCTGGACTTCATCATGGATAATGTAATGCTTGATTCCAAATGTACTTTGGTCTGGAACACTGGTTTTCTCTGAAGGCTTCATGTAGCTCTGATCAATAAAGTATAGCATTGTTGGAAAAACTGGAACATATGCATGTTCCACTTCTTCTATCATCACGAGATCTAATCTTCTCAGTAATCATCTTGATACAATATCTCTATTATAGAAAATCTTCACCACGCTTTTGCTATGCACTGGAATTTCTCCACCAAGTTATCTTCTTCCATCTGCATACAAGTGTCTCTTTCTGGTATGCTTCAAATTCTTGAGGTTTCTCTTCATACACTCTTTGTTCAATTTCTCTGGAGAATAGTCTTTGCATTCATCTGATGTAGAACTCCAACCCATGGATATTGCAGATCATATAAAGACTCGTGTAGAGGTATGTCTAGTTTATTGGAACAAGTAATTGTCATAGTCTTCTCCCTCCATCTGGGAGAACCTCTAGTTCTGGATCTTGCAATGCTTGCATATATACACTGTTCTTCATCATAACTTTCAATTCCTCTGCTTGGTTTCTTTTAGTGAGTTCATATCAGGCTGGTAATCTTGTGATTCTTAATACAGTAACTGGTTGTTCTAGATTCTCTTTCTTTCTTGGAGTCTTCATGTTCTTCCTAATGTTTTTCTTTAGCTCTCGGGTCCATGGAGTTTCTTATAGATTCCATGCCCTAAAGATTCCACTTCTTCCTTTCATTATAGAATCATGGATGTGGATGGACAACTAGGGATACTTTAAGGCTTCTCTTCGAAGAAGACTTCTTCTGAGGTTGAACTGAACACATACTTTCTTTCATGGCTATTACCATGGATGTATACTTCATTATCTTCAATGGATCATATGATTAGCTCCCTCCTAATCCTTTCTTCATGTATGAGTGCATATAATCTACTCCCTCCGTCTAATAGAGTCCACGCTTCCGTCTGAATCCTTATTGTCTTCTACAATATATAATCGGCCCCCTCCATCTAAAAGAGTCCATGCTTCCGTCTTATTGTCTTCTGCATAAGTCTTTCTCAAATTTCCTCTTGATTGCTGACTTCCTTCTGCCTTTGCTTCTTCTAAGTCTCTTCATGATTGATTCTGATTTCAGCTTATCTTGTAATAGCTTCTAGATGTTTTTTTTTTATGTATTTCATCCTTTCATGTGTATTATCTAACTTGTATAATGATAGCAATCCTTATCTTGTTGTTCTTCCATAGGTATAGTTATTCTTGGAACACATTATCTTCTAAGAAATAGATATACAAGATATATACAGAGACGATGTAAACAAGATATGTACAAGAACTAAGAAGAGTATTGTTACCTTCAGAAGAAGAAGTCTCTTTCATCCTGCTTAGTCTTCTTTGTAGATTCATTTTCTTTGGAAACGACGCTTCATGTTTCTCCTTCCTTTTATTTAGCTCGAGACAATGATTATTGTAGTGACCATACTTTCGACAGTTGAAGCATTGTATTTATGAAATATATTTCTCTTGATTTGGCTTCCTCCTTGAACCAAGCTTCCTTTTGTTCCTGAAATTCTTGAATCTTTCTGTGAAGGCTTGATCATCGTACTTCTTTTGGGTTTTCTCTTTTGCATTGATCCTGGATTCTTCTTGAGCACAACAAGCCCAAAGTTCTTCAAATGTAGGATACTCCTTCCTTGTGTTCATGCTTGTGGAAAATGTATCCCATGTCTTGGGAAGACCACTGAGTACTATGTTTACCAATTCTTTCTTTGGAATGATCTCTTCAATATATTTTAGTTGATATCTTAACTGGGAGATCCTCACAAAGTATGATGTTATGCTATCATCATCATTCATCTTCATGTCACATAGCTCATTATTTAAACTCATTATTTGTCCAATGTTTCTGACCGAGAAGAGATTTGTTAGGGCATCGTACATCTTCTTTGATGAGTCAAGATGGGAGATGTAGGGTATCAAGTGGTATTTTATAGAGTCCACTATGATACTCATGGCATTGACGTCACCGTCTTTGAACTTCTCCATAACTGCAATGTTCTGTGGTTCCTTCTTCAAACTCTGGTTCCACGATCTTTCCTTTCATGATATGCAACACTTTATTCTTGGCAAGGATGAGGTCAATCCTTGTCTTCCAAGCTATGAAGTTATAAGCTCCATCTAACTTGTTTTCTGACTTCATAGGGTATGTCATGGCTGCTTTGACTTGGTCAACCCTAGATCTGACCAAAAAATCAAACTTGATGTCTTGGCTTGCTGAGAGTATCGGGAGATGCACTAGGCTAAGGCACACTGATCTATCTGAAAATTAGGTCAATCCCTTCACTTAAGGTGCCCGAACGAGAGGATTAGGGTTTCTGCAACTACACCTTCTAGTAACCCTAGAGGCATTGCTATGGTGATTTCTCCTACTAGAAACCCTAGCAGCAGTTCTTCAATGAGCTTAATATACTTACGACTATGTTTCCTTCCAACGGTTAGACTGAATGAAGGAGGTTTGGGCCCATAACCTACTAGAATATAATGGATTTTCTCATTTTACCATTGACAATATCGCTATTGTCACCCAACCATAGGTTTAAGCCACCCTCCAAGCACCTTAACCTTGACAGAGAATCACTTTGGAATCAAACCCTAGGCTAG
Organism: Picea engelmannii; assembly: GCA_009831015.1. NCBI lineage: Eukaryota > Viridiplantae > Streptophyta > Pinopsida > Pinales > Pinaceae > Picea > Picea engelmannii. Next base: position 135,835 of record ML798485.1, on the reverse strand, counting down.
ATAACCAAACAAAGGGTAGCGCACCTTTCCCCAAGGATAGCGCACCAACAAGAGCTGATCAGATAGTCCAAACCCTAACCAAGAGATAGTCCAAGCCAAGCATGATCTGCTAGTTGCAGCAACTGCAATGGCATCTCTCCTCAAACCTACACATAAAACTAGGCACTGTAGTGAGCACAAGTGATACTATGCAATTCCGAGACTGCCTGCCAGAATGAAGACTGACCTCCTGTATTTATACTGATTCTGGCTAACTGCCTGGGCCGACTTCTCATTCTGGGTGTCTGTCTGTTCAGTATATATTATTTCTTCTGGATGACTTCTTCTCTTGGAGGCTAATAACCTAATAAAAGTTATCTTCTTGAGCTGACATGTCTTCTAGGGTTATTAGCCAACTCATTAGGGTTTCTTCTTTCTTCCCAGAATATTCTATTCTCGTCAGGTTTACACATGGAGGTAAATACCTCCCACAACTACCATAGTATCAACAAATGCGACTGTCCCAAATCTCCCTATTTCACCATTTAATCGATGATGCTCTTGATGATTCCATTGGAAGAATTGAAGCGGAGAATGCCAGACTGAGAGACTGTGTCAAGGAATTTGAGGAGGCTTTCATTACTACCCCAGAATTTTCTAGTCCTTTAGCAAAAAATGTGCCTGATACCACTACATCCAAGATAAAAGTATCCTCCACCCTCCTTGCATCGTCTAGAGCCCTTATAGAGAATAACATCAAGAAAAGAATGCAGCTAGTTACTGAAGCCTGGGAAACATCACAAAATATAGCTTCCTTCTGAAAGAGGGCAAATGATTTGCAGGAACATTTGCAGGCAAATTTAAAAAATGATCAACGTTTCTATGAACAGATGTTGACCCCTTTTGCCAACCATTCCATCAACACCTCGGATCTGAAAAGAAGACAAGAGAATCTCCCCTCCCCAAAGCGGACTAAAAAATTAAAACCATGCTTGGAAAAGAAAGTTAAGAACCTAGAGCTCATTATCAAATCATGTAAACAAGCCATATTAGAAAAGGAAGAATTATTCACAAACTTGATCCAAATAGACTTAGCAGAGAGTACAAACGAAGTTCAAGACCCAAAATTAATTCTCAAATCCTTTTCAATGACCAAAGAAGCCTTCGATGAACAACTTGATATTTTAAAGGGGTTGTCTTTCGAAAAGTTTTACAGCATCATTGAATATCGTGTAGATGAGCTCGAGAGCTAGGTACTGGACTATTCGACACACAATGAAGAAATTGAACAAAGTATGCATAGTATTTGAATGGATCTAAGGAAATTATAAAATGACCTTTTCGACGTAGAAGTCTAGGATGAAATCAACATTTCCCCCATGAGAAGCTACATTGAAGAATGGTTCCAATGGAGAATGGACAACCTCATCTAGGAAGGGCAACAACCGGTTGACATGTTTCCAGTGACCATCGACGACAGCAACAAAAACGCATTAGCTTCATAGTAAGTCTATACTGATGTCATCTTGCTTTCTTTATCAATCTAGTTATTATACCTCTTTAAATATAAAACTCTAACCAAACACGCATAACTTCCAATTTCTTCTTTTCAGGTCTTCCTCTTTGCTGTCTCACACTTCTTCTTTCTACATTCCTAATTCTTGTACTTATTTATTTTTATGGTCCGTGGGAGCCCCAATCCCATTCTATATGAAAAACACATTTAAATTTCCAGAAATATGGAACAGATTCTAGAAATATGTAACAAACATTATTAATTTTTGATAAATTTCAAAGAAAACTAATCCGGGAATGCTAAATTTTTTGTGTCCAGGAACATTTGTTGCAAGACATTATTTGTATTCTATTGTATTTGAATGTTTAATGTGTATGCTTCAGAAATACCTTTGTTGCAAGACATTATTAATATTCTATTGCGTTTGAATGTTTGAAACAGAAACATAAATATGAAACAAATTCCAGAAATATTTGAATGCTAATTTTTTTGTCAAAAACCAACATCATAGCACTTTTTTAAATGTTAAATCTTTCCTGTACTATCAAAAAAATTGTATATGATACACACATACTTCAAATTTATTTTTTTAGTGTCGTTATCTGCAACATTTTCATGCCTACTCATCTTCAAATACTTTGAAATATCTTGGAACCATTTCATTTAATTTTAATTTAATGTATTTCACTTTTATGCCTATCCTATTGTATTTGAATTTTTAATATCTATGCTTCAGAAATATGGAACATATTCCATATTTTTGATAGACTTCAAAGAAAACAGGAACCTTTGTTGCTTCTGAAATATGGAACATATCCAACCTTTGTTTAATATTCTATTGTATTAACCTTTGTTGAAAATCATTTAGACATAAGTTTTCTAAGTACCATGTTTAAACTATATACACCCCAAGAAAAACTTCCTCGTTCACATATTAAAGTGATGCGCACGCTGCCACAAAGTCATTCTCTACATGGATACCATGTGTACTTCAACTTGCTTCCCATGTGTCTGTACTTGGTCCCATCGTAGCAGTGAATTTATTCCCATTCCAACTTGGCAGGGACTACACTGCCATGCAACACTTGTTTGGATTTGTTTCCTTAATTTCCTATAGGTGTTTTATTTGTAGAGAGCATGTTTATAATCAAAACTCTTTATTTGTTTACACATAAAAGTTTCTTTACAACCTATCCGGTTTCATAGCAAATCACATTCTCATAGTGTATTCTAGTAGTTTAAGATATTTTACTAAGCTTGTAGGGATTGAACCCATACACTTTGGTTTTACATTTTGGTCTCTCTTTGACACTGAAGACACTGAAGAGTGTTAAAGCTAATTCCACAAAAACTAGAGAGAGAGGCTACATCCTCATTATTGATTCTTGAAACTTGGATACCTTAACATATCTGAAAGGACTCATTGAAAACGTAGATAACCCATTTTCTGAAGATCCCACTCCCTCTGACAACAAAATCTATCTTGACATAGATAAAAACACCCTTTTAGAATGATCCCTCTCTCCCACACCATAGAGACATCATGCCTGAGAGGGGAGTCCACTAAGAACCATGGATTCCAACCCAACAAACCATAACCCATTTTTTGGTTCCCTCAATTTACTAAACCTCAATCAACTCACAAATGACCCCATTACATACAATGACGATTGGGTGGACATGCCATGTAAGCTCGCTTATGACTTAAGAAAATTTGAGGGAAAATTCCATAAATACCCTGACGCCCACATAACCACATACCAATTATGGTGTGGATCAATCAACCTCAAAGATGACACTAGTGGGCTCAAACTTTTTCAATAGACTGTAATAAGATCCGCTACCAATTGGTACATTTAACTTCCCATGAAGTAATTTTGGGATTTAAAAACACTCACAATCAACTGTTTGACCTATTTCCATCTTCATGCTCACTAAGAAACTGATAATGAACTCCTCACCACATTGAGGCAACCGACTTCTACCCTTATCACCAACCACGTACACCCATGGATACATTGTCAGTGGTTATGAAAACACATAACCTTACCCGCCAAATTACTTTGTACATGGTAATTATTTACTACCAAAAATAACATGAGGGGCCCTATTCTCAAACCCCCAAAATAAGGCTAATGCAATAGATGCCGCCCTCAAACTTGACCCATTGTACACAAAAACAAATTGTATGAATATCTACATACTTGATGCACCTCACTTCCCTCAAGGACCACCACATTAAGACATGGTGTGAATGGCCCAATCATATATGTCCAACATACTTTTCCACCCTTAAATCAACAACATATTGATACTTATATGTATGACAAACCTCATCTCTTACTAGAACCATCTAACCTGCATTGATCCAAAAAGGATCTAGAGAAGACTAAGGATAACTCAAAATTCATAGAAGCACCTCACGAAGCTCAGAATGGCCTCAACAGATAGAGAAAGGGAAAAAATTCAAAGTCCTCAAAACTCAGTGAAATTGGCATCATCGCGAAGAACACATCACAAGATTTCCAACGGCATAAACGACTCGTCAAACATAGTTACATATCAAAGGATATTCACGGTCAAAGTTTTGGTCAACCTAGCCCAATCAACATGGATGAGTCAGCATCTGTAATGCTGACGTCAACATCAGTACGGATGACGTCAACATCTGTATAGGGTACGTGGCACACGTAGAGGGAGACACGTGTCATGATGACATCAACATGATGACGTGGCAGCACCAGAGGCTGCCAAGTGTCACTCGATTTTGGAATTTTTCGGTCAATTCGTGTACAAATGGTATGGTGCGATGTGGCAGTCTGTACAACCATGTGGCAGACCATACAACCACCTCGCAAGTGACGTGGCTGGATGATGTCGTAGAGGTGATGTGGTTATACATGCAATGTGGTGACGTGGGCCAATGAAAGGCCACCATGTGGCCCAGTCATGGGCTGCTACGTGGCAGTGTGAAAATGCACAAGGATGCCCAACAACCGAAAAATCCAAAAGTTGGCGGGGTTGGCTAGCGCCAACCCCCAATCTTCTAACTTGGTAGAAGACTCGGCCAAATCTGGCCGGATGGAACCATATATGCCAAAGGAAACATATCTATCAAAGGCTCCAACAGAATTAGCCAATCGCCAAACAAACTCCACCATATATACATAACAGTGCAACAATGCACCAAAATTGGAGTCTGTGAATTCGACCCTGGGATCTCTCCTATCCACTCCGCCTTTGTCATGTCCGCCCAACCAATTGGGTTGGGATGTGACTTGGTCACGAATTTACTTAAGTTTTGGAATTCACCAGTACATGGGGGTCAGACCAAGGCGCACGACCATACGGATGGGAGCACGTAAAATGAGAAGATTTTCCAAGTATTTATTGCAAGTGCAGGCACAAAAACCGAGATGATATTTTTCAAGGGCCTGAAAGTGCTAGAATCAGATCAAGGCGTGGAGACAATCCTTTTTTGGTAATTTGATGCCACAAATTCAGTGGTGCTATTTTTTTTTTTTCTGATTTGAGCAAATCTTCTGCAACTTAACTCCAGAATGAGGTATACTTATGTATTTTGCCAAATTATTTTGCTAAGTTAATAAAAAGGTCTACCCATTTGAGCGTAGGACCTGGAGACATAGTCCACCAGGGGAAAACTTCGTTATCAAGTTTTTTGTGTTTAGATATGATGCATATGTCTCTTCATTATTGAGTTATTCCTTCTTTATGGTGCACTTCAATTTATGCTAATTTAATACAATTCTTTAATAAGTCACATCGATGAAAAGATCCTGGATCATGTTGGTATCAGAGAATTCATATTTGACTTGAATTGTTGAGTGTGAATTCTTACTAGGGCCAAGCATAAACATGGTGAAGAGACACTTAATACTTTCAACCCATAGATTAGTCGTGCATATCGAAGGAAGAAAATGGATGAAGAGGACAAGCATGATGAACAGGAGAAAAAATTCCATATGGTTTTCTATCTCATGTCAGATATGGTCGAGAAAATGTATGGAAATCACGAGAAGAGAATGGAAAAGAAAGCGAAGAAAAAGGAAGCACTAGCGGATGAAAATGCTTCAGTGAATGAAGGGGCTGGAGGAGACCCTCTTGAGCCTCCATATTCACCATCAAGTTCTAGCTCTTCTTCCTCTAATCATTCTCATCATTCTCATCATTCTAGACATAAAGATTCTTTTAAGAAACCATTGTTAAAGCTTGATGTAAAATTTGCTTTACCTATGTTTAATGGAGATGCTAATCCTGAAAAGCTAGATAATTGGATCCGATAGGTTGAAGTATATTGTCGTGTTCAATAGATTGATGAAGAGGAAGTTAAAGTCCAATTGGCCTCTCTTAGGTTGGAAGGCACTGCTCTCGTATGGTGGGAGATAAAACTTCAGAACAAAAGTAAGTGTGTTAATATTCTTTCCTCATGGTCAAAATTTAAATTAGCAATAAGGAAGCAATTTTATCCATTGGTTTATTTACATAAAGAAATGATGGAATGGAAAACTTTAAGACAAAGTAAAGGTCAAAATGTACAAATTTTCACAAAAGAATTAGGAAGAAATCTCTTGCATTGAACATTCCATTAGATTCTTATGAAACCTTAATGAAGTATATTGGCACACTTCACAGTTATATTCATCATACTTTACTACTATTTAACCCGACCAGTCTTGATGAAGTTTGTGTGCAAGCCACTCACCTTGAGAACAAGGGAAAGCATGTTCAAGAATATCCCGCAAAGAAACCTTCCCATTTCCCACATAAGTAGTTTAAAAAGTTTAAAAGGAAGGACAAAAAGACCACCACCATGAAGAAGGGAGAAGGAAATCCATATTGCACTCATTGCAAGAAAGATGGACATGACGATGAGAACTATTGGAAATTACATCCAGAGAAAAGACCAAAACAGTTTGGTGGAAAGGGGAAGACAAAGACCATTTATATAATGCAACAAGATCTTGGTTCCGATTTAGGAGACAAAGGAAATATCACAACAATTGGAGTACAAGGTAAAGATTCCCTTCATGCTATTTCAAATTCCAATAATGAATCTCATGATGATGAAAGAAAGAGGAATGAATTATTTCACATAAGGGTTGTATCTAAGCACACTAAGATAGATACATTATTTGATTCAGGTTCCTAAGTAAACTTGATATCTGAAGCACTTGATAAAAAGACGGGTCTTAAAACTAAACCACATCCAAAGCCTTATCCTCTTGCTTGGGTATGTGATAAAGTAAAACTTATTGTCACAAAGAAGTGCATGGTCAATTTTTTTATTGCTTCAAAGTTGATTGACGAAGTGGATTTGGATGTTGTATCACTTCATATATTTGGCATAGTTCTAGGAAGTCCTTATCTTTAAGATAGGAAAGCAATATTCTTTCATCATGAGAACAAGTATCACCTTACTAAAGGGGGAGTGGAATATATTGTTAGAGCCCACAACATGAGGGTAAACACCACACTTATTAGTGCAGGACAAATGAAGAGACTCATAAACACTAATAAGAGATATACTCATGGTCGTAAGGGAAAAGGATGTTGTAACATCCAACACTTTCCAAGGATGTGATCCTTCTCATAAGAAATAATTAATTGATATTGTTTCTAAGTATGATGATATTTTTCATGAACCATATGGATTACCTTCTAAGAGGGAAATCCAACATGAAATTCATCTTCAGCAAGATTCTCCCCTTCCTAATGTGGGCATGTACAGGATGTCGATTGTATAGATGACAAAGATTAAGAAACATTTACAAGACTTGTTGGATCAAGGGGTCATCAAATCCAGCTCAACTCCTTGTGTCTCTTCGATCGTGATGGTGCCAAAGAAGGATGGCACATAGCGAATGTGTGTCGATTATTGAGCCTTAAATAAAATCATGGTGAAAAATCGATACCCTCTTCCTCAGATAGATGATTTACTTGATCAATTAAAGAATGTTGTTTATTTCACTAAGTTGGATTTGCACAGTGGATACCATCAAATCAGGGTTGCAGAACATGATGCATGGAAAATTACCTTTAAAACCAAGCAGGGGTTGTTTGAATGGTTAGTTATGTCGTTTGGGATTTGTAATTCTCTAAAAACCTTCATGCATGTGATGAATGTGTTAGTTGTGGAGCCTGATTATCTTCTTGATGCAGAGGTCCTTTGCTTTCAGCCGTGTTTATACCCCATGAAGTATTTACACCCCAGAAGTATGTACACTTTTCCACGCGGGGGAGTGCAGAGGGGGGGTACCCCCTTTGCGGGGTTTGGGGGGTCTGGGGGCAAGCGGGCCCCCAGCGGGGGTTCGGAGGCGAAGGCCCCGAAGCAAAAATTGCCTTATAAAAGTATATTGTAATTTCATTGTAAATCTGGACTGTTCATTATAAGGTCACAGATCCAACGGTAGAGATTATGTTATGGTTTTTTCCCTATAAGGCAAACCTCTTTTATGAGGGAAATGTATTGCAGCTATGTACGAGAGGGTGAATATTGTATTATGAGAGAGGAGACTGTGAGAGAAAGAAGAGGAAGTTACAACGGGTTTTGCTGTAGGTTGTATCCCTTCATTTGCTGGATAATAACAAAGGAAGGACCTGGCAATTTCTCTGGTGGACGTAGCCCACACTGGGTGAACCACGTA
>ML798485.1:87377-107922 GCA_009831015.1 Picea engelmannii | reverse complement strand
CACAAGTTGACCTTCTCCTCTTGTGAGTTTCAACCTTGTGAGCATCAGAAACAAAACTTGCAAACAATCAAGTCTTCAAAACCAGTGCTCTGATACCAACTTGATCTAAAAATGAAGAAGACTTGAAATACTTGAAATTTATTACAAGTGAATGTTATGTGTTTAAAGCAAAAGGATCAGTTTGCAACACATAGATTTAAAGTTTTACTTATGCAATTTACACATAGACAACAACATAATCATTGAACATAAACACATAAGCACAACAATTGATAAAGGAGTTCACCCCTCTTATGGGCTACATCTCCTGGTCCAACTTCCAATGGATCATTATTATTAATTGCTCAAAAAATGCTCAAAAACATGTCTTACAATGCTCAAACTGACAAACCAACTGCTCCAATGGCTTCAGAGCGTTCCAAAACCCCTTTCTGGGCTCTTTCAGCACTTCAATCGGTCGAAAAATGAAGAAGTTAGGCCTCCTGGAAGTCCCCCTCTTCAAGCTTGTTGTCTTTGCATCTACAAAATGCACCTTTCTTGATTGAACCTGGCTCACATGCATTATATGGCGTAAAAACCCAGCACCGGGTGCAAACCATAGAACGGTTAAGGGTGCGCCAGCCCCTAACCGCCTCGGCACCTGGGCGTATGGCGCATATGACCACGCACTTGGCAAAAGGGTGGTTAATTCATTTTAAAACTACCTGCGCTCCACACATGGTCATATGGTCAATATGCATACGATCAAAAGATAAGTTTCAAATCGCGCACATATATAATTGTTGGTTACATTTCATATGGCACGGTCATATAGCAATGCAACGACCACGGGCCGGGGCTAAGCCCCAGCCCGACCCCCCATCGGATATTACATTGTTTTTAATTCAAATATAATCAAATGGATATATATAACAAGAACCAAATCGTGGTCGAACGGTTGGGCGGTCTTGCGAAGGAGTTAGGTGTTGGGGGAGGTCTGGGGGTCGAACCCCGTGGACTCCCACATAATTTTACATAACAATAATAAACCAAACAATGAGTGACACGTGGCACCCACGGATTGGGCCACATGTCCTCACACCATTTGCCAATAAATGGACACGTGTCACTTCCGGATTCGACAACTGCCAACCAACGAAAATTTGCCACATCACCACTGTACGGTTGTATGGTCCTGCCACGTCAGACCGTACAGACTGTACGGACTAGTACAGTCAGCATCAATTTTTTTTTTGCCTGTTTGGCTTGACGAACAGATTGCGATATCTTCTCCATACGGAGTCCATTTGACAAAGTAAATATACCACCGGAATCAGGAAGATGAGACAGACGCAATGGCACTGTTTTCATCGCATTCTGAGCACTTTGAAATTTGAGCAAAATTTGATCCCCTGATCAAGCAAGTATTAGATACTTTACAAAGGGAAAAGTTGTATGTAAAATTTTCCAAATGTGAACTTGGCAAGATTTCACTTGTGTACTTAGGTCATATTGTAGGAGGAGGACAATTGGAAATTGATCCTTCCAAAATTGATGTAATTGTAAATTGGCCTAAGCCCAAAAATGTAACCGAAATGCGAAGCTTCTTGGGTGCAGCCCAGTACTGGATGAGATTCATTTCAAACTTCTATTTTATTGCATCTCCTTTGCATGCCTTAACCAGTGTGAAGAACACTTTTGAGTGGGGAGGAAAGCAACAAAAGGCCTTTGACACTTTTAAGGAAAATATCTATACCACACTAGTATTAGCATTGTTGAATCTTCAACAGCCTTTCGAGATTGAGATAGATGCTAGCAGATATGCCATGGGTGCAGTATTGATGCAATATCGTAAGCCTATCTATTACCACTCTGAAAATTTTAACCAAGCTGTTGTTAACTATCCTACATATGATAAAGAGTTGTATGCATTAGTTCAAAGTGTAAAGAAATGGAAGCATTACTTGTTAGGGAAGGAAACAATCATACATACATATCATTAGCCCTTACCGTATCTCCAAGCACAAACCAAGTTGCAACAATTTCGACATTACAGGTGGATGGGTTTTCTTCAACAATTTCATTTGGTGATCAAATACAAAAAGGGTACAAGTAACAAGGTAGCTGATATGATTTCTAGACCTCCTATTGTTGCTTCTATTATTTTGAAGAACACTTCTTTATCTCATGATACCTATGTGGAACAATATGTTGTTGATGAAGATTTTAAAGATGTATTTGAGAAGCTAACCCATGGTGCACAGGTAGAGAACTATTATCTGCAGGGAAAACTACTCTACCATCTTGGAAAGTTATGTATTCCTACAAATGAACGAGTCCATGTAATACAAGAAGCTTAGACTTGTCTTATGTCTGGGCATTTTGGGGTAGGAAAAAACATGGCTCATCTGCAAATATTTTGTTACTGGCCTCAGATGAAAGCAATTGTAACTAAATATGTAAAGGGGTGTGTGATGTGTTTTACTTGTAAGCCCACTAATAGAAAATTGGGGCTATACTCACCACTTCTTGTTCCATCCCATCCATGGGAAAGTATCTCCATGGATATTTTAGGGGGTTTACCAATGTCGAAAAGGAGTCATGACTATTTTATGTTGTAGTGGATAGGTTCAACAAGATGTGTATCTTGATACCATGTAAAAAGAATATCATTATTGAGAATATTGTTAATCTCTTCTTTCAGTATGTTTGGGTTCACTTTGGGTTACCCACAACCATTATCTTGGATTGAGATACTTGATTCCTTGGGGATTTGTGGAAAATATTGTGGAGAATGATGGACACCAATTTGAAGAGGAGCAGTGCTTTCCATCCACATATTGACAGACAGATAAAGGTTGTTAACTGGATAATGGTACTTTTTCTTTGAGGCTACTGCAACAAGCATCCCAAGTTATGGGATGAATAAATACCCTATGTACACAATGCTTACAATCGAGCCTTACATTCCTCCACTCAGTGTTCGTCATTCGAGACATGTTTTGGGTATTTTCCTAAGGTCCCTTTGGACTTGATGTATGGAAAATATGTCGATTCCAATGAAGAAAGAAATGAAGACAAGGCCCACAAGTTCATTCAAAGGATCCAGCAGGTACACCAAATAGTTAGAGAAAAATTGGAGAAGATTCAAGCACAATATAAAGCTCGACATGACAAACACGGCGTTGATCATCAGTTCTAGGTTGGAGACCAGGTATGGCTTCACATCAACAAGGAGTGGTTGAAGGGTGAAGGCAAGAAACTCAAGCCCATCTGATATGTACGCTTCACTATTTTGGAGAAAAATGGTACCAATTCTTTTCATCTAGATCTTCCAACTTATATGCAGATCTACTCAGTTGTAAATGTAGAAAACTTGAAACTTTTTGAGCCTCCCATGATCATGGATCAGGGTGAGGAAGTTTCAATACCTTCAGTTGATGAGTTTACTCCTGAGTACTTGGACGAGTTGAAGGAATATATCATCTTGGACAGAAGGACGAGGACTTCATGCAAGGGTGATGTTGATTATATTCAAGTGGGATTAAAGGGCACACATCCAAGTAAGACAAAGTGGATTAAGAAAGACAAAGTGAGGGAACTCTTCCCTCACTTATCTGTTGATTGATGAAATCTTTTGGTGGTCCAAAAATCTCTCAGTGGGAAGGCGTGATCCAAAAAGGATCTAGAGAAGACTAAGGATAACTCAAAATTCACAGAAGCACCTCAGGAAGCTCAGAATGGCCTCAACATACATAGAAAGGGAAAAAATTAAAATTTTTCAAAACTCAGTGAAATTGGCATCATCGCGAAGAGCATGTCGCAAGATTTCCAATGGCGTAAACGAGTCATCAAACATAGGTACAAATCAAAAGATATCCACAGTCAAAGTTTTGGTCAACCTAGCCTAGCCAACAGGGATGAGTCATCATTTCTATTGCTGACGTCAACATCAGTACGAATGACGTCAACGTTCGTACAGGGTACGTGGCACATGCAGAGGGAGATGTGTGTCATGTTGACGTCAGCTTGACATCAACATGATGACGTGGAAGCACCAATGGCTGCCACGTGTCACACGATTTTTGACTTTTTCGATCAATCCGTTGACCAATGGGAAAGTGCCATATGGAATTTCATACAACCATGTGGAAGATTGTACAACCACCCGACATGTGACATGGCAAGATGATGTGGTTGTCCGTGCAATGTGGTGAAGTGGGCCAATGATAGGCCGCCACATGGCCTAGTGATGGGCTACCACGTGGTAGCGTGCAAATACACAATGACGCCCAACAACCGAAAAATCCAAAAGTTGGCGTGGTTGGCTGGTGCCAACCCCCAATCTGCCAAGTTGGTAGAAGACTCTGCCAAATCTGGCCGGATGGAAACCATATCCACCAAAGAAAACATATCTGCCAAAGGCTCTGCTAGAATTAGCTAACCGCCAAACAAACTCCACCATATATACATAACAGTGCAACAATACACCAAAACGAGCGTCCGCGGGTTCGACACCGAGATCTCCCCTATCCACTCCGCCTTTTCCATGTTTGCCCAACCAATTGGGTTGGGATGTGACTTGGTACAATCCGCCCACAAATTTACTTAAGTTTTGGAATTCGCTAGTACATGGGGGTCATACCGGGGCATGTGAGCGGACGGATGAGGGCACAAAAAATGAGAAGATTTACCAAGAATTTATTGCAGGTGCAGGAACAAAAACCGATACGAGATTTCTCAAGGGCTTGAAAGTGCCAGACTTAGATCGATGCGTGGAGACAGTCATTTTTGGGTAATTCAATGCCACAAATTCAGTGGTGATGTTTGTTTTATGATCTGAGCAAAGCTTCTATAGCTTAACTCCAGAATGAGGTATACTTATGTATTTTTCCAATTTTTTTTACTGAGTTAATAAAAAGGCCTACCCATTTGAGAGAAGGTCATGAAGAAGTAGTCCACTAGGGGCGAACTCCATTATCAAGTTTTTTGTGTTCATATCTGATGCATATGTCTCTTAATTATTGAGTTATTCCTTGTTTATTGTGCACTTCAATTTATGCTCATTTAATACAATTCTTTAATAAGTCACATCGATGAAAAGATCATGGATCATGTATGGACATCATACCTCCTATGGACCTTCATTTCCCTACGAACCACATGCCTTATATTCATTACCACCTTGTTACACACCCTCTCCAGGCCCTCCATCACCAATGTGGCAATGGGCATGCCTTAACTTAAACTCACTCTACATTAACCCACATCTTAGTCACCCACCACAAACATAGGTGACCAATGTTTTTTAGAGAACAACATTTTCTTATTAGGTCGGGGTCACACCCCCCAACCCCATTCACAACTAAAACAATAGCCAACAACCTGACCAAGGTTGCAAGAAAAACAACACTTAGAACCCCAGTCAAGGAGGAACACCCTCTATAACCCAAACCGAAGCCAAAATACTAAACAAGGAAATTGGGCCACAAAACCCTAACAATGCAACAACCACCCCCATGTAATGTGCAACAATTAATTCACAAATTCCAGGTGATGCCCAAAATTAGTAGGCAGTTTGGCACACCATACTCAAGGGAGGCACCCCCACCATCACCTCAACCAACTTTCATTCAAAACCCCTTCCCACAGAGTCAACAACTGCTTATCATGCACCCACTGCCTGATTATGTTAGGGAAAAGATTGACCAACCCATACATGAGTCTTCATCATGTCCATAGGTAGTCCACTTTTAATGGCTAATATCTACAACCTTCCTATGTTTACCATCTCCATCAATTCCATTAATGGTTGGTCTATGCCATACCAATGCAACATGGATAATATAACAACCTTTGTCCATCCATGTACGGATTCCATGCTCCCTCCTTTTGTAGGTATTGAAGCTAGTCCTTTTGACAAATCTACCTATAAGAGGAGTTCCAACACCTCCCACCCTTAATTTCTGACAACCTAGCAACCCTAGTATATCCTCTCTCTCACACACAAAATGGATCATTACTAGAGAGTTTGTCGTGTCAAGGAAACCTAGAGAATAAAATATCAAAGGTTAGAAAGACGAGGACCTCATATCTGCATTAGGACCTACTTCTCATAGACATAGGAGCTCAATATCCCTTTATCCCCAAGGGCCATCCTTTGTTCCCCCCCCACTCAGATATGTTAGTGAACCCATTATGGCTACCATGATTCTCGTGGGGGTATCCAATCTTCTAAAGTCATCTTGGAGTTACACTTGGGCCCAATCACATGAGTCTTCTCCACCAAATTTACTAAGGACTTGCCCTTGGCATTAATTGCACGACCTCCCTTGATTCCATTGGAAAGATAGCCCACAAGTTCAAAAAATGGAATGTTGATGGGGGAAATAACAATGCACCAATTTTACCAACCAAACATGCCCTCATTAACTTTATTTATTTGTTATACCGAGAGAAATGAAATGCACTATACAACCTAGTGTGGATTAGATGTGTAATGTAACATAATTCTAATATATTAAAATTAAAGAAAAAATGAGGTCCATAAGATAACAATGAGAAGAATAAAAAGAAAAAATGGTTAAAATAAAAAATATGATAATGATGATGTCTTTTAATGACCATTACACTGGCTTGGTGTCTAGAAGAGAGAGTGAACAAAGAAAACTAGGAAATTAAATCCCGAAATTACTTATTTACACACTTATTTAGATACAAGTTTAGATTCACAATAAAGTCTTTGAACTTAGTTTGGTTGTATTGATTTGGGATTTTATTAACCAAATTGTAATTTGCACATATCTCTATAGACATATCTAATACTATTGTATAAAGTGCATCTTAGAAGGAAAGGTAGTAATACTAATAACAAAAAAATAAACATGGATAGATTCATGTTAACCTTGATTTTTTTAAGAATTTAGAGTTTTGTGGTAGATCCATTTTAACCTTGATTTATTAAGTATTGAGAGACTTATGCTCCAGTTTCTTATTGATCCCTTTTGTTTCTCTTGGTGCTTATGAGATCATGGGTTAACATGATTTAAGCTAGCTTATAAAATGACTTTTACATTTTTATTTAAGCTAGTTTATAAAATTTCTTCTTTGATCCCACTCCATAATTAATAGATTAAAAGTGAAAATAGATTTAAACTTGTTTAAAAAATACATTCTAAAATACATTTAGAAAAACAAGATACACTCAACAACATAACATAGTTTAGTTAACATGATTCACATATAATGGTGAGTGGGTATGGATGGTAAACCCAATAAATTAAAATGGAAAAAAATGCATTGAAAACATTAACCCCAAACTATGTTGTTGCCAACAACCCCAAAAGTTTTGTAAACATACGTAAACCTTCATACTATTGATTAACAAATATAAAACGTATCTCACAATACCTTCTTGTAAAATCCTCACACCTTCTCCGTTTCGCGGCCATGGATACGCTCTGTTTCGCTGCGGCCATGCATACCTTCTGTCTATTCACTTATGTAATGGAATTATTCACTTCTGTAATGGAATTTCCCAGAGCATTTCCTGTAGCATAAAGAGAGGACAAACCCTAAAACTTTGTTGAGGGAGAAATTGTTTTAAATCGTTATTATCTCTTAACTTATGCTAATGGAAATGCTATTTTCTTTAAAAATATATATATATATATATATATATATTTTTAATACCATGTAGTTATTTTCTTATTTTATTTATGGTTTTAAGAACAACTATGCTATTTTCTTTTAAAAAAAATAAAAAATATATATTTTTAATACCATGTAGTTAATTTTTTATTTTATTTATGGTTTTAAGAACAACTATGCTATTTTCTTCTTAAAAAAATAATATATATATTTTTAATACCATGTAGTTAATTTCTTATTTTATTTATGGTTTTAAGAACAACTTTGTTGAGCTTAAACTATTCTCCACTGTTATCATCTTGTGATTGAATAAGTAAACATGATGGAAATAAATTACTTCAAATTGCTATTATTTATTTTGTAATTTAAGGATTATGATATTATTTATTTATTTTGTAATTTAAGGATTATAATATTATTTATTTTGTAATTTAAGGATTTATCATAATGAAAAGAAAATAGTAAATTAAAAAGTAAACAAATTTAATTATTTAATTTAAAAAAAAATAGTAAGGAAAGATTTTGAAAATTATGATTTCATTTGATTGAAAGAATTTTGATGAAAAATAAGTATAAATTTAATTGTTTTTTATTTATTTTTTTCTAAATTTAATAAGAAAATGGTTTGAAAATTAGAATTTCATTTTATTGGAAGTGTTTTTATTATGAAATTTTATTATTAAAATTTTTAACTCATTTAAAAAATAAAAATGATGATGATGATGATGATTAACGTCCACTAAGACCAAATTGGTCTATTGGACCTTAAGAGGGTAAGAGATTACTTGAGATTCTTTAGAATTTTGTTTTTGTGCTAGAAAAGCATTAAGAGAAGCTTTCCAATATCACCATAGTTTTGTTGAGTTAAGAGGTTAGGAAGGTTGGTAGTGTGACAAATATTTTGAAAATGAGATCCAATCCGGGTATAGGCTGGACAATCTAAGAGAAAATGCTTTTCATCTTCAACCTTCTTAGTGTCACAAATGCGACACACTCTTTCATCCCACGACGTTTTAGGAATGCCCAATTTCAATATGGAGCTCATGAGAATTTGTTCTTATCTTAGCAATGCTTATTTTTTTCTTTACACGGTTTGTCAAAACAAATAGATAATTTTGACCTTCTAGATTAGGGTTGATTACATCCTTATAATACCTTAATTTTATTTTTTCCTCTAACTCTTTATCACACCACATTTTCTCCTTAAATTTTGATTTGATGATATTTTTAATAGTATCTTTATTCTGCAAAATGGTGTCTTCCGTGACAAAATAGTTTAGCCAATACCAGACATCTTTATGCCATCCTCGCCTGAGTCGATGGTTGTTATGACTCGATTTTGAAGAAATCTTAGGAAGCCTCTTGTCTTCCATGTTGTTTAACTTGTTCTTATACATTAGGTATCTAGTGATAGTCGTGCTCTCAATGGGGGAGAGGCTTGTTTCTAAGAGGAGGATGGGATATGGCGTATTTCCTTTAATTTTGAGATTATAGGTTATAAAATTCTTTTGCATTTTCTCTATCTTTCTCCAAGATTCACAAGAGATACTACAACCCCATACTTCACATCCATAAAGAATAACAGGGGTAACAAGAGTCTCAAAGAGGAGTTTCTTTTTATCCCAACTCCAAAGATTGATTGATTTACAATTGTTTTCAAGCCCATAATAAGCTTTACATCCCCCAATAATCCTTTTCTCAATGCTATAATTCCAGATGAGCTTGTGGTGAATATCAATTCCAAGATATTTGTATGAAGTCACTCCCTCCAAGTTGTTGTTTTCATATACGAAGGTATCATAAGTGATCTTATTGAATTTAATAATCATGACCTTAGTCTTATCAGTATTAACAGTCATACACATATTGGAGCAAAAATCCTTGAGGATTTTTAGTTGGTTTTCAAGATCACGGGGACTCCTTACCATAATAACGATATCATCGGCATAAATAAGAAGATTGATGACTATACTAGTGAGATTAGGGCTGACACAACCTGCTTTTTAAAAGCAATCTTCCAACTTGTCAATGTATATGCCAAAAAGGGTAGGGGACAAGGGACAACCTTATTTGACTCCAGTATTGTAGTTAATCTCTTTCAACTAGCCCTCGTTGTTTTTAAACTTAGCAATAAAGTTCGCATACATCCTTATTACTGCAACCCTCAACTCAAGAGACACTTTTATCTCTTCCAACCCATTCCAAAGGTTTTTCTTAGGAACCGTGTCAAAAGATTTTCTAAAGTCAACAAAACAACAAAAAAGATTGGTTTTAGTATTGCGGAACTCCTATACAATGATCCTAAAGGTAACAATATGGTCCACAGTTGAATGATTCCTCCTAAACCCAGCTTGACCTTTATCTGTTTTACCATGAATTTCTAGCCAAAGGCTAATCTTATTTTCCAAAATAATTCCATAAAGCTTGGCTAAAATTGGGCTAATCATAATGTTCCTATAATTAGAGGGAATGTTTCTATCCCCATTTTTAAAAATAGGAACAATGAGGCTTTGCGTTCATGGTTTAGGGAAGCCTTTCTTGACTGCTAAATTGAAGAGCTTGTGTATGTGAGGGATAAGGATAGGCCCTCCGATTTAAAAAAATTCAGTTTAGTAGCCTTCAATGTCCTTAGATTTCCCATTTGCAAGTTGCTTAACCCCAAACTCTATGTCATCTAAAGAAAAAACTTCATCCTCTGTAGGGACAATATGATTGGTGTCCATGGCATTAGGGAACTCGTAAATACTTTTAAGGTAGGAATTCCAGTCTCTTAAGGGAATCATATTATTTTCTTTAGTATTGCGGTTTAGAATTTGGCTCCAAACCTTCTTAGGATCCAACTTAGATAGTTGTGAAAGTTTCTCTTTTCTTTGATTGATATAGTACCTTTTTTTCCTTTTAATTAGGGATTTGTATGTATTGATCTTATCGAGTTTTAAGGACTCATTAGAAGAATCCCTAATGACTTTCCTAGCAATTTTACATTCTTTATCATACCAAGGGTTGGTCGTTCTATTATTATTTTTACATGACACCTCGAAAGAGAACTTGTTAATATAAGTGGAAAGGGTAGTTGTAAAATTATGATAGAGTTCTTCAATGTTGTCCTTATAAGCTAGGAGATTTAATTTACTATTTAAATCCTTTAAGAAAAGGTCAAATTTACTTTTGTCAAAGCGTAATTTCCGTTGATTATCAGAATTCTCTTCAATGACTCTCTTGTGCAAGGGAAAGTTTAGAGTTAGGGTTAAAGGTTTATGATCAGAGTCGGGTTCTTGGTCATTTAAAAGGTCAAAAGTTTCTATTTGGTTGGAAACAGGGATATCCGATATCACATAATCTATGAAACTACTACCTAGCCCATTAATACAAGTTATATGGTTGGAGTTCGGCCACTTCATTACTCAATTGCATATTATTAGGTCTTGAGAGCTGCAGAGCTTGACCAACTCAATACCAAACAAATTATCAATTAGGTCTTCAGAGCTTCTTTTGTAGCGATTAGATAAAATAAGGTCCTCATCTAGCCATAAAGGATTATGGTTAGAATTAATACTTAAAAGAGTAGCTTGTTTAGTTGCAGTCCTAGCATTAAAGTCTCCTAGCAGAAGGATATTACCTTCATTATTTAAACTATAAATATCTTGTTCTAAATTATTATAGGGACAATTGATATCTAGATTGTTTTTCTTATAAAAAGTAGAATTAATATGTGCAAAATAACAAATTGCTATATACATTTTCTTAGCATTGGCGTTTGAAATTTCTATCCAAATGTATTGATTGAGAGGGTCGATCTTATGAATTTGAATGTGAGGAGAAATTCTCTTTCTAATATAACAAGCTATGCCTCCTAACCCTCTATGGTGGGACTTTTTGTTCCATGTCGGCCATAAGACAAATCTTTCTATGTTAGGGACCTTAGACTCCTCATGCTTCCAAGTTTCAACTAGACAAATAATATCAATATCTCTCGAGATCCAACTTATCATAGGACCTTTGCGTCATGGAAAGCCACGACAGTTCCAAAAAAGGATCCCGAGTGTCCCAAATTCCTCTTTATTATTATCCTTCTGGTCTCTATCCCTAACAATAGCTTTTCAATTTCTAATTATTTCCCATTTTCCTTCTTTCCTGGCTTCTTTTACCTTTTGAACTTCCTTCCTTAATTCAACTTGGTCTTCGGGAATGGGATCTTCATTTATAAATATTCCTGACCCTTTTAATCTTGGAGATTTACTGAGTATGCTGTATTTATGGTAATTACAACTTACTTTGACATGGATCAACCTATCTTTGTGATTAATTATTTTTCCTAGCCACTTTGCCTCTATGAGGTAAGTTGTATGAATGTGATTTATTATTTAATTCTTCTTTTACTATTGCTAGTGTATCATCCTCTTGTTGTTCTTTTATACCAAAAATTATGAGGTTCAAGGCTCTTTTATTATGCTCATGGTCTAGTTCGATTAGTTTATTCATTTCCTCTTTGATGGGTTTGATATCCAATTTGTTTTCGAGATTATTGAGGGTCAAATCATTGGTTAGTTTTTCTTCTAGCTCTTTAATCCTATCTCTCAAGTTGCGATTTTCTTCAACCACTTCTTCTTGGGTTGATTGTTTATGTTTTTCCATTTCTTGAATCCTATCCTTCATTGTCTTTAATTCACTCTTGAACCCTAATAATCTATCCTCTATTTGAGTTTGAATGATATCTTTGAAGAGTCTAATTTTCTTTTATCAAGCATTGCCTCTAGCTCTATTTGGAGTTTTAAGTCTCTTTCTTCACTCCTTTTTTCTAACGATTCTAATTCTATTTGGATTTTGGCATCTCTCTTCTCTCATTTTTTCTACTGATTCCATATAATCATAAAGGATCTCTAGGGTGATTTTGGGGGGCCTCCCCTGTTAGGATGAGTGTTTGGAATAGGTGGTGGAGTGCTCATATTGAAAAGAAGAGAAAATAAATAGCAATTATTATTTTGGATTGACTTTAAAAATGAAAAATAATTTTTTTAATTGATAATAATGATATTAATTATTATCTCTCAAATCAACTTTTACTTATTAA
The DNA here is from genome assembly GCA_009831015.1 of Picea engelmannii. Lineage (NCBI taxonomy): Eukaryota > Viridiplantae > Streptophyta > Pinopsida > Pinales > Pinaceae > Picea > Picea engelmannii. Next base: position 95,222 of record ML798485.1, on the reverse strand, counting down.
ACTTAAAAAAATGATGACGACGATGATTAACGTCCACTAAGACTGAATTGATCTATCAGACCTTAAGAGGGTAAGTGATTACTTGTGATTCTTTAGAATTTTGTTTCTGTGTTCGAAAAGCATTAAGAGAAGCTTTCCAAGATCACCATACTTTTGTTGAGTTAAGAGGTTAGGAAGGTTGGTAGTGTGATCAATATTTTGAAAATGAGATCTAATATGGGTATAGGCTAGACAATCTAAGAGAAAGTGATTTTCATCTTCAACCTTGTTAGTGTCACAAAGGTGACACACTCTTTCATCCCATGACATTTTAGGAATTGACCAATTTCACTATGGAGCTCGTGAGAATTTGTTCTTATCTTAGAAATGCTTATGTTATTCTTTACACTTGACAAAATAGATAGATAATTTTGATCTTCTAGATTCGGGTTGATTACAGCTTTATAATACATTGATTTTCTTTTTTCCTCTAACTCTTTATCACACCACATTTTTTCCTTAAATTTTGATATGACATTTTTTTTCAATAGAATCTTTATTTTGCAAAATGGTTTCTTCCATGATTCCCCAATAGTTTATCCAAGATCAGGCATCTTTATGCCATCCTCACTTGAGTCGATGGTGGTTATGACTTGATTTTGAAGCAATTTTATGTAGCCTCTTGTCTTCCATGTTGTTTAACTTGTTCTTATTCATTAGGTATCTAGTCATAGCCATGCTCTTAATGGGGGAGAGACTTGTTTCTAAGAGGAGGATGGGATAGGGCATATTTCCTTTAATTTTGAGATTATAGGTTATAAAATTCTTTTGTATTTTCTTTATCTTTCTCCGGGATTCACGAGAGATACTACAGCCCTAGACTTCACATCCATAAAGAATAACAGGTGTAACAAAAGTCTCAAAGAGGCATTTCTTTTTATCCCAAACAATTGTTTTCAAGCCCATAATAAGATTTTCATCCCCCAGTAATCCTTTTCTCAATGCTATAATTCCAACTGAGCATGTGGTGAATATCAATTCCAAGATATTTGTATGAAGTCACTTCCTCCAAATTATTGTTGTTATAATAAAGTTTTATTTTACCCAAAAATATTCTCTTAGAAATTATAATTATGTATTTTTTTAACTAACTTTTAATAAAAATATTATTCTCTTACATAAAAATTAAATATATAATATTTAAAAACTTATAAATTCTTTAAAATACAAAATTGATAAATATAATAATTTATTATTTAAGTAACTAAGCATTTCTTTTTTTGATTCTTATAAAAAACCAAAACATAAAACAATTAAAATAAAAAACCAAAACATAAAACAATTAAAAAAGTCCTTTTAAGAAGTTAAAAATGATAATTTTTTTCTAGTATATTTTTTAAATAAATTTTTGTTATAATTTATTATTATTTTTATTTTAAAAATGATAATTTTTTTCTAGTATATTTTTTAAATAAATTTTTGTTATAATTTATTAATATTTTTATTTTAAAATTAAATAATTTTAATTTTTTAAATGCATAGTTTTTTTTAATAATAAAATTTTATAACCATCTTTTTTTAATAAAATAGAATTATAATTTTTATAATAATTTCTTACTAAATTTAATTAAAAAATTCAATATATTCATTTTTAATTTATTCTTAATCAAAATTCTTTTAATAAAATTACAACTGCAAAATCATTTCCTACTAAATTAAAAAAAAAAAATTAAATATTTTTTTTTAAACTTATTCTTTTCATTTTATAAATCCCTTAAATTACAAAAGAAAACAATTATAACAATTCAAAGTAATTTTTTTCCATCATCATTAATGTTTAAGTATAAGATGATAATTACCCTTAGTGTCATGCTCAACAAAGTTGTTTTTATATAACAATAAATGAAAGAAAAAAGTGACCCCATATTGTTAAATATATATTTTTATTTTTTAAGAAAATGGCATTTTAATGGTTGAGTTATGAGATGATAACAGTTTAAAGCAAGGGGCAGCAGGAGGGGGAGGGGTTATCTATGACCCTGCTGAATTCCGGGAACTAGTCTACTCCTTGGGGCTAGGAGAAGAAACCAATAACACCGCAGAAGCTCTAAGCCTTTGGCAATGACTCATCTAAGCCTAAAAGCTAGCTATCAAAGACATTATGGTGATAGGAGACTCCCGGATTTTAATCCAAGCTATGGTCACTAACACGCTGTCAAATCAAATGAACCTTTGACAAATCTCCAAGAAAATATTGTAGGTCTCGCATTTCTTCTATAAAATCGAATTCTTCCATGTGCTTCAACAATTCAACGGCGAAGCAGATCAGGTTACCAAAGCTGCCACCCCTTTGAGCAGGGGCCAACTATCCATCAATGGAACTTTATGCTTGGACCCACTCCCTTAATGACATGTGGAGGGCACTCAGATGGACCTCCCGGAGCATGTGGAGCACGTTTCTCCCGGACTCCTCGACTCATGGCAACCCTTAGGCAACACCTCTATTCGTCCCCTACCCCACGCGAAGGTACTTCATCTTTCCGTTCGCGTCTCCTCACCACTCCTCGCCTGTCCTTCGCCTCACGTCACTCATGTTGCTTTTCTATGAACCCATCCCCCCCTGCATGGCACTCACACGAAGCTTCTTCAACTCATGGAGACACACGTTCGAAGTGTTGTTAAATTCAAAAAGGTAGTGTCCTGCTTCTGCCTATCTTGCTCTTTTGACATTGTCTAGTCTCTCACTTGGCTGGTGCTCTCCACCCCTCCCCCTGCTCGTTCCTGCCCATTTGATTCTACTTGGTCCCCTACCTGGTTAGTATCCATTGCCCATGTTCGTGCAATGGCGTCCAGTTCCAATTCAACCTTCCCTCCCAACCCTCCCCCCTCACTGGAACTTGAAATTCGCAAGCCGAAACGAACACTCAGCGCACACAGAGGCTTCCTGCTTCGCTTGGACGGGGAAGGCGGCTGGAAGTTCGAAACAACGGAACAAGACCTCATCCAGCTCAAGGAAGAAGCGATCTAAGCTCTCACTCACACAACATAGTAAACTAACAACAAACTGTTGAATTGGAGGCAAGAATTGAAAATCTCGAACTCCAAGCCGCAGGCCCGAATCGTCGGACAAATGCAGGTGCGAAGACGTCTCTGAGTGCAAGCTCCACCATACCGGACTCGAAGGTTTAATTATGGTTTTCCTCACTTCTAAATCTAGTTCCTTTTTGGCTCTCTAGTTTTTTCTATGTAAGCAGGAGTATAGCCTCCCTTTGAATTATAGGCACCCACAATGTAAGCCGTATCTCAACCTGCGTTTAGTTTTTGAAATTTTGGAAGTTGTGGTAATTTCGGGACTTCATACCACGATAGTACTACATGTAATTTCAAAGCCCAGACACAAAATGTAGAACTGAATTTTGTAGATCTTTCCACAGTGGTCATACCACTGCTACTAATATAAAAACCTTTTTCTTGTGTAAAAAAAAAAAAACAATTTAAAGCAATTTCTTTCTCAACAAAGTTGTTTAATGAGGAGTTTTCCTGTAACATTTTAAAGATATTGCGTCTAATGAGGAGTTTCAATATACCCTTTTTCATATCATACATTATTTTAAAAATAACATATTATATATTATTTAAAAAAATATTTTGAATTTTTTAATATGAAAATATATTATTTTAAAAAAATATTTTGATTTTTTTATATGAAAGTAAATTCTTATTATAGTAATGTAACTTTAAAATTTAATTATTTTTAAAAATTACTTAAATAAAGAGATGAAAATCTAAATTTAGTTTTAAAATAATATATTGTTTAAGAATGACAAAATTATGATTGCATTGTAGTTAACCAACATAATTAAAAAATAGTAGAATTTGAGAGGGATACAAAAAATTGAGATGTAAATTTGTTTATCTCTTGTAAGTAATGTTTTATATATATGTGCTTGGGTATCTTGTAACATACCACTATGTATTAAGTGGACTTAATGGTTAAAAATATGTGTTTCCTTCTAAAAGGTTACAAGTTCAAATCCAAAGGGTGATAGGGTATGCATACATCTATATTTTTTTTCTTTTTTTTTAATACTTTCTTTAATTAGTAATGCAAAGGATGCCAATTTTTGATAAAATATAAGATAAAATTTATTAGGTATTTTTTTCTCTTATATATACTTTTTTTTTTCTTTTCATTAATACTAAATGTTAATTGTTTTCCATTAATATTAATTTTTTCATTTTAATATATTGAGGTTACTACTCAACTATCATCAATTAAAGAATGACAAGAAACATATGTCAACCAAACTACATTGTAAAGTGCATACATGTCAACTAAACTACATACATTTTTTAAACAAGTTATAATCAATATGAATCTTGAGATAGATATTAAAAAATAAAAAGCTTAAATTTCAATGTTTAAAAGATTTGGGATAAAAATAGGCATACAATTTTGATGTTTAAAGTATTGGGTTTAAAAGATTTGGAATAAAAATGAGGCACAAAATTTTGGTGTTTAAAGTATTGGATAAAAATAAGACATCTTCATAAAAACTCTCATATAAAATGAGACATGTGTGTACATTTTGGTGGCCTAAACTTTTGGTGTTTAGAAAATCTAGGATATATATTGTAGAGTACACCTTCTTTATTTGGAGGCTCACAAGATTGTAATAAAAATGAGGTATGCTAAAAAAAAATTGGTGTTTAAAATATCTCCAATAAAAATAAGGCTTAATATTTAAAAAATCCAAGTTAAAAGGCCCACATGATTGAAATTTCAAAATTAAATGATACAATTTTGACTACTCCAATGCAAGTTTTCATAGTTTTAACTACTCCAATGCCAATTTTCATAGTTTTAACCTAGAATGTTGAAGGTTTGTATGCATGTGAGAGGCAATTTGCCCATCAAATTCTATCCTTGCAGCTACAAGATTGTAATAAGAATGAGGCATGTTGAATTTTTTTATGTTTAAAAGATCTTCAATAAAAATGGTGCTAAGACTTTAGATATTTAAAAAATCCAAGTTAAAGATGAATTTATATTCGATTTTTCCTTTTATATATGTCTTTTCTTTCCCTATTTTATTAATATCTAGAATGTAGTGTTTTCCATTTTAATTTATTGGGTTTACCACCCACTCACTATTATATTTATATGTGATACATGTCAACTAAACTATGTTGTTAAGTGCATCTTGTTTAATCGTTATTAATGTCTATATTAATGTTTAGAATGCAATGTTTTCCATTAACAAGATTATAGAATGCTTTTTTTAAACAAGTTTAAATCCATCTTCATTCTTAATCTATTAAGTAAAATCAAAATAAAACTCAAGCACAAACCTCCTACTGCTATTATTGTAGAATGCATTTTATAACTAGCTTAAATAAGAATGTAAACGACTTTTTATAAACTAGCTCAAATCATCTTAAATCGTGATCTCTTAAACACAGACCTATGAATACTTACCAAAACAAGGGTAAAATGGATCTACCACAAACCTTCTAGTTTTCTTTGTTCACTCTCTCTTGTTAGGTCCTTGGGTTATGAGTTGTTGGGTTGGAATCTGTGGTTCTTGGTGGAATCCTTTGTGTGAGTGAGGGCGATGTCTATGTAGTGAGAGGAAGAGGAATCATGTGAAAAGGATGATGTTGTTATCTATCTCGAGTTAGATTTAGTTACAAATTTAGGTTTTGGACAACTTTTAACATTTAAATATGAATAAAGTGGACACGGAAAACATGTGTTTTTGTTAAAGTGTTCGTCGGGAACGATAGTGTCGTGGCTCCATTCTGACGCACCGCCCTTTTAGTGTTAGTGGACCACATCAACATAATAAACTTTACTTCAACAAAATAAAATTCATAAAAAGGATGGTTATACACGTAAATTTTTAAGAGGTCGAAAGTGATGAATATAATATTATTTGTTTTCTTCTAACAAAGCATTTCGCATTTCGCATTTCCTTATTCGTAGTTACTTAAATAATAAAATATTATACTTATTAATTTTTTTATTCTAGAGGTTACGAGTTTTTAAATATTATATTATATATATATATGATAATAATATTTTTATTAAAAATTAGTTAAAAATAGATAAACTTATTTTTAAGATAATATTTTTGGGTAAAATAAAGTTTTGTTATAATTTTTTTATTTTTTTAAATTAAATGATTTTTTATTTTATTAAATGAGTTAATTTTTAGCTTTAATTTTTAGGTTTAAATGAGTCATGTTTAGCTTTACAGTCTCGAAATTCAGCTTCGGTCATTCTTAGCTGCCAAGGTTGATTGTCATTTTTACGAGTGATAGAAGGCGGGACTGAGTCACACCAATTTAAAATCTTGTCAGCCCAATTGCTTTCATTGGTGTCCTATAGCGTTCGATCCTCTAATTGCAAATTTTGAGCTTGTAGAGTTTCAGAGAGCAGGCTACAGGCCACAAACTCCGTGACTTTAGTCTCCAATGTTATTCTTCTTTTCCGAAGACTGAATGGACAACTTGATTGGCTTCCTTTTCTTTGTATAACATTTCTTCATTGACATCTCCTTCTTCCATTTCCTACTGGATTTGAGCTAATATTTTCGTCTTATTATCCCTTTCTTGTACAGGGGAAGGGGAGACATAAGCAGATTTGGCCCAAGCCTTGAGGGATTTTTTCACTAATATTAATTTTCTTTCCCAAATGAAGTTTGGGGATCCTGCTATGTAAGTGTCTTGGGTATTCTTGATCAGGGAGCAAGCTTCCAGGTGATGGAGTTAGAGGGGGTAAAAACAAAAGGGAATCAGTCCAAGGTTCAGGGGAGGATCCAAGGAAAGAGAAATAGGTCTATGGTTTGAGGCCGCTGAGGGGAGAATGTGGGAACTGATGGAGAGGGGGTGAAGGAGGAAGGAGCAAGAGATAAGGAACTGGTCAAGTCTAGCAGCGATGAAGTTGGTACCCGATCACTTGTTGTTCCATGTATACTTTCCTTTGGAGGGTTTGACATCCATAAGATCCCATTCAGAGATGAGATCCTCCATTTGTTCTCAAGTTGACTCTATGACTTTTATACCTCCTATTTTATCTGAATTGTGAAGAGTGGTGTTGAAATCTCTAGCTAAAATGTAGGTTTGGACCTCTATCTGGTTTCTCATGTGAGAGATAGAGTACCAGCAAGATTCTTTCTCAACTTGCCTTACTGGCATGTAGATATTGAAGATTGAATATTTGGTTCCATCTTGAGTGCTCTTTAAGATGGTGAGAAGCCAATTATCAGATTTAGAGTGATCATCTAAAGTGAATTGTTGCAGGTCCCAAAGTGTGAGGATCTTGCCTGATGCACCTCTTAACTTGACTGCTAGCCCCTCTGCATAAGTATATGATTTCTTACTTGCCATGATTGCTGCTTCCTCTTCCAGTTTGGTTTCTTGGATTAGAAAAACTCGTGGTTTTTCTTTCTTTATTAAGTCTCCTAAGGCTTGGACTTTCTGTTTAATGCCAAGGCCTTTCCAATTCCATGATAATATTTTCATCATGTTTTAACAAAAGAAGTGGGTTTTCTCCCTGTTGGGTGTTGGGGGGTCAGTCTGATGTTCTAAGATTTTCCCACTACTTTTCTTTCCCATATTTCCCAAGGAGACCTTGATGGAGTGTTGTTTCCCCAGGGATTTTTCCTTGGTGCCATTCTCCTCCCTTGATTCTTTATTTGGTTTCCTGCCTGCTTTTCTTCCTGTTTGTTGGGTTCATTTTCTTATGGGTGGATTTTTTCTTTGCCTATGGTTTTGATCAAGTTTTGCAACTGTGGCTGCATTTCCAATTGCTCTTCTTCTCTGCTTATTTCACCCTCCTCAGATTCTTCATCTCCTTATGTG
>ML798485.1:73571-85594 GCA_009831015.1 Picea engelmannii | reverse complement strand
TATATATTAATTATTTCACGGAGAAAAGAAATTTACATTCTGCATAATGCATGATCTATCATGCATTTGAATGGTCAATCTTCTCATCCTTGAAGAATTATGACCAAAAATATATTGTTAGTAGAAAATTCAATCCAACTGATTCATCTAAATGGTTCCCAAAAACCAAATTGTTTTCATATAAATATTTCTTAGACTATATATTCCTAAAAAAGTCCATTTTCTGGTAAAACTACATAGCAAAATTTTGAAGTAAAAAATAGCTACAGATTTGAGTCTACCCCGCCATCCTGATATATAGAAAAATGACATGCAAAAAAAAGTAAATACTTGACCATAAGGCCAAGAGCAGTTGCAAGTCTGTCATCCAAAATGCAGAGATGAATTCTAGGTTTCAGTAGGTTCCAGGGCGGTTATAAACAGTCTATGAGAGACCTCTGAAACATCCCCATATTTGTGTTGTTTTATCTTACATTGGCCCAAAACTAGTTGAGTGTCCTCCTTAGAGAGTTTATTGACCATTTTGTTCTGTTCCCTGTAAATATGACGAAAAAAAAATTGACTGTAAGAGTTCAGAATTGTAAAAACTTCATCTAGTAGTGGAGCCAATCTAATGTTGTGACATGCTTGTGTTTTTATGATCCAGTTGAGAACCACCATAGAATCACCAAAGAGTTGTATGTTGTCAATCTCTCTATCCTCGACAAAAGTAAGCAGTAGCTTGAGGGCCATCAATTCTACATAGTTATTTGATCTCGATCCCAATCCCATGGTTAAGGTGAAATAATGTGTATTGGTCAAATAAAGAATTGCTCCTCCTCCACATGTTTGTCCCTCATTTTGAGAAGCCCCGTCAAAGTATTCCCACAAGTGTGAGGGGTCCATAGTTTCTTTCTCCACAATCCTTACCGGATGTTGATTCTTTCCATGAGGAAAGTGTGATAAAATACTTAATCTTTGTGCCACTAATATTTCAGGGGTGGAAGGTTTCTCATTAAACATTGCAGAATTATTGGCTAGCTAAGTTCCCCAAATGATCAAGGGCGAAAGAAACTTGATATTATGGTTTTGTGGGTTTGATAACCACTCCCGCTAAGCTTCCTCAATGTTTGGCCCTTGCCAGCTACATGCCTGATTTAAAGCACGAGCACATTCCTCCCAGATCAGACGAACAAAAGGACACATAATGAAGAGGTGTGTAACATATTCTTCATTCGACCTTCATAAAACACAACAGGCCGACCCTTTTAGACACCACTTTCTCATATTGTCCCAGGTAGGAAACTTGTTTTTAATAAGGAACCATAAAAAAAGACGTGCTTTTAAAGGAAATTTTTGTTTCCACACTGCTTTCCACCACCATAGAGGTTCTTATTCAGTGAGGTCGTGGTATAGTGTCTAGTAGGATTGTGTTTCCAGACAAGCTCAACCTCCCTATCAGTGAGTCTAATATGTCCCACCTGAGAGCCCTAATGAAAATGATCCAACTTTATTCATGTTCTCTATCTAGGCCCAGTTGATCGATTCTTTTCCAAGCTTGATTCCAAATGGTAGTTATGTCCCTATCAACAATTCGATCAAGGTAGAAAAGACCCCTATTATGAAAGATATTGATTAATTGTTGAGGGAGTATGTGACCTCTTTCACTCCCTGGCCACGGGTCACCTCTAGTTTTGACCTTCTGTCTGTTTCCTACTTTCCACGTTAAATATTCCCCCGCCACCTGAAAATATTTTATCAGCTATTTCCATATAATGGTACATTGCATTGCTTCTTTTACTGGCCTACGGAACCATTCCTCCACTGAGTCTGGGTTGATATATTTCTGTAAGTAGCCTTTGTTATCAAATTAACTTGTCAGAGTCCTGTGGGTTTGTGGTTTCTACCAAAGTCTGTAATTTTTCCCTGTCTCTCTCCTTTTCGCAGTCCAAGTCTTAAATCCCCCCCTTTCAGCTTGTAAAATCATTTTCATTTGCTCCCCTCTGTGTTTAAAGTGCCCCGATCTCCCTATTTTCCCAGTCCATAGCCGGTCATCCAAATCCTTGACCGTGCAGGCCGCAACCATGAACACAAACCGAAACTTTCTTAGCAATCTGTTTTGGGATTGAAGCATAAGAAGAAAGCAATTTAGTCTTTCAGCGACGAAGATTCCTAGAACAGTCCAGATCAGCAGCTCACGAGAATTCCAAAGTGCCAACTTGCATGAAGTGTAGCGCCAGAGAAAAAGGCCCCGAAGTGAGTATGAACCATTGATCTTAAAGGGGTCAGGTGGCAGTGGATCCAAGCCTTCGGGTAAATGATCTTTAGGAGATTTGAAATGAGAAATGCTTAGAAGTCCCGAAGACCCGAAGACCCGAAGTGGCCGAAGTGACCGAAGTCCTGAAGCACCCGAAGATAATCTGATCCGTTGATCAGTAGGAGCCATGTGTCGCCAGATCCTTCGCTCCAAATAAAAGCAGCAGAAGACAAATGGACTTTGAGAATTGAAATTCCCAAAGGCCGATTCCTGAAGCAAATCTCGGCCGTTGTTTTGAAGGGGAAGATTCGATCCGTCAATCTAAAAATATCTAGAGTTGAGCCGTTGATCAGAGGGCCTAATATTAGATCGCAAGATCAATGGTCATGCCAAATTGCTGGGTCGGAAGGTGCACATGTTTTAAAAATATTAGGGGTGGGCTGCAATCAAAACTGTGGTTTTTAGAAAGGGACGCATGGCGGTTCATGGTGAATTGCGGGGACAAAAGTAGTTTTCTTTCAGACCACCCTTGGTAGCACCCATAATCATGCAATTGCATAGGTTCATGTCCCTAGGTCACATTGAATATGGAGAGATGGAGAGGAGTTGCACTAAAGGTCAAAAGCTCTTTCATTTGGTCACAAAAGAAGATTTGCTTGGCCTCGAGGCATCAAGATTAACTCGAAGAAGTCGTGGGAACCGCCTGGAAAATTCATGGGTGTCAGGCCTTGTCCTGATCCCGATGAAGGTATTTATTGAAAATGAGGGAAGTGGTTGAGACCTCGTCTCACCCCATAAATGGAAATCATACTGAGAATGGTCGTGGGGGGAGATTGTCAATCCGAAGTTTCCCAAGGGGCAAATTTTCCTGCAAAGCACATAACTAAGTTGGGCTCGCGTCTGACATAAGAAGGCCTGCATAGGCTGAAAGAGCAGGTGCCGACTGGAAACTTTGAATGTGAGGATCTGATCACATTCCTGGTGGTTGCAACATTTTTAGTATATATAGGCAGTTTTTATATTTTGTTAAGGTCGATGGTTGAGCAATGTTCCCGTATTGTAATATTTTTATGAAGAACACTAGTTCTCTAGTTATGTATTTGTTTTTGAGACATATTGGTTAATCTAAGTCAGTTTTCTTGCTCCATCTTGTTTGCCTCTAATACTGAGAGAGTTCATGAATGACTGATTCACATGAATTGTTGTAACTATATTATGATGAATGTTTGATTATAGTGCTATTATAATTTATTTCAGTTTCTTCGAGATTTGAATTCAAGAGGATCTTGTGTTTAAGTTTTTCCTCCTTAGGCTGCTGGAAGACCTGATGTCCAAAACAAACCTCTACACTCTCCTCACCAAATTATTCCCTCTATTCACCTTTACTCCAACTTACTGATTGAAGTTAATTCCAGACCTCCCTTGCATGTGCATACCAATCTAGTTTTTTGAGTTAAATCGATATCATCTTGAGTTTGCGTTCATTTGACCTCTCTAAAACCAACCTATGAAATAAAAATCTGATTGGTATTGGGATTACCTCCAATGCAATCTGGAGGTGACTTCTAGTGCTAACAACCTTCATCCTACCTTTTCAAGAAGGGCTTTGGAGAACAGATGAAATTTTTTCAATCCCCAACCTTCTAGATTTTTGGGAACTGCTAGGATGTTCCATTTTGACCATGGAAGGACAAAGTGTTTTGAAGATCCTTCCCATAAGAATATGAAGCAAATACACCTTATATTTTCCAGAATGCCCTTCGAAATCTAGGCTAATGACATCCAATAGACCAAAATTGCTTCTAGTACAGACTTTACTAGAACCAACCTTTCTTCTCTATATAACTAGTGGAAACTCCAAGGTTTTAATCTTTTTTCGAGTTTGATTACTATATAATTCCAATCTTGATTCTTGTAGTTGTTGGTATTGAGATGGAATCCTAAATATTTTATCCCCGTGTCAAGAGACCATAACTCGAAGGGGAAGAGATCCTTGTAGTTGATGATTTCCTCTTCCTCCATAAGGTTGGATGACATAGTATATTTTTGTCCATTTATTTGCATCCCAATAGCTCTCCCAAAAAGATCTAGAATTTGACTTAACTTTTCTGCATCTCCCCTTCTACCACAACAAAAAAACAATACATCATCCACAAAAAGGTGTGTAATTTTGAGATTTTGGGAAATAGAAATAACTTGGAATTATCCTCTTGATTTTGCGTCTCCAATGGCCCGAGTGAGAGCCTTGGTGACCAATAAGAACATAAGTGGAGACAATGGGAACTCCTAACACAATCTCCTTTCATCTGAGAAGAATTTTTATGCAGCCCCATTGATGAGGATTGCGAAGGAGACAGTAGTTAAGAAATTCATAATCCAATTTATGAAGGGTAGTTTAAAACCCAAGTGTGTTAGCAAAATTTTGATATATAACAAGCTTACTTTGTCGTATTCCTTTGAAAGGTCGATATTTACCATTTCTCCTTTAGTCTTCCTGGTTTTCATACCATGTAAGGTTTCTTGGGCCACTCCAATGGCTTCGTGAATTTGTCGTCCTTCCAAAAATACAAACTCATTCTGAGATATTGATTTGGACAGGAGGGGTTTTAGTCTTAAGCTTATTCTCTTTTTCACCACCTTATATATGTTTTTACAGAGGGAGATGGGCCTAAAATCATCAAAAGTTTATGGTGCATCCTTTTTTGGTATTAGATCAATAAAGGTGGCATTGAGTGGAGGATGCATAATTCCATTTATACGAGATTCATCCACCACGTTGAGAATGTCTTTCTCGATAAAATCGAAAAGACCAAGGAAGAAATCCATAGATCACCGTTTGGACCCGGACTCTTATCTTTTTGGAAGCTATGAATTACCTCTTTTAGTTCTTCTTCTATGACTTCTACCATGAGTGCCCTGTTATCTGCTTCCTCTACAAAACATGGGGAAAATAGGGCTAACTAGACAATTGCATCAATGGAAACTTGGTCACCAACTTTGAATAAGTTTTAATTTATTTCCCTCATCATTAGAAGATGATAACCAACTAGAGTAGTTTTTGAAACCATACATGAAATAAGAAAGCAACTGCACACACACACACACACACACACACATATGAAAATTTGAGGTCTTGGTCTGCGGTCACGAGTTTCGCATAGGACCTCAAGCCCTTCCCCTTCCCTTTTCCCTCGTCCCCCTCCTGGTTTTTTTTTTCTGGAGGGTCCCTTTGTTGTTTCGGAAACAATCAGAGGTTTTCCGTCTCAATACATGTCTCTTTGGTAGTACTACCTTGAACATATGGCATTTGATGGCGACGAAGAAGTGGACTATGAAGACAGTTCTGGAGGTGTGGGGATATTTCTTCACGTGCAAGATCCATTTAAGACGGCTGGAACTCTAGTGACAAGCCCTCGCACGAATCCTCACACAAATCCTCTATGTACCTCAGCTAAGTGCAAGTAGTTTTGGGTTTCTTAGTGCAACAGACCGTGTATGTAAGGCTCTTTGCCTCAGAAAGGAGTTAGCTCTGTGCCTTGACCTGATTTTGGGAAGGTGGATCTGGTGCGCAGATCACCTGTCCAGTGCGAAGCTTGGCTCTGTGGATTAGTGCGTAGGAGTAGACAAATGTAAGAGATTGAAGTCTAATAAAGAAGAAGAAGTTGTTGGTGGACGTAGCCCCACACTGGGGTGAACCACGTATATCATTTGTTGATGGTTTTCTTTGTGCTGTGATATTTATGTTGTATATCTGCTTAGTGCATTGATTATTATGAATGATAGATAGATCTATGAATGCTTAGTTCTTATTGATGACTAAATGAATGCTATATATGATTCAGTGCTATATGCTAGATGGATTAGAGTGCTTGATATTTAGTGTTATTGCATCGTTGGTACTTAGGGTTTGATCTACGATGTGAATAAAGAGAATATATTAATGCATGTTATCTTCTAAGTACTTTGTGAAGTGTTATAATCACATATCTGTGTCCTAGCTTGGTTACATACACCTGAGTTCTGTAACCCCCCCTACCTCTACCTCAGGTGAGACTTCGCCTACTTCGCAGGTGTTGCCGAAAGGGTCGGTAGTTAGGGTTTTGTTGGTGCGTTGTTGAAGCATTGAACCCTAGGTCTTCCCCTGTGTCAACAAATGGTTCCGTTGCCGAGACCCGAAACTGTGATTGCTGGGAACTGAAAGAAAAGAGAAGCTATGTGTGTAGATCTGCTGTTGTAGTGTGCAATATTCTACTTCACTTGCGAAGATCTGTGCTAAGAAAGAAACCCGATCTGAAGAAAAAGAGGTAAGATATTGAAAGAGGTAAAGCTTTATGATTTGATAAGAATAAGATAAGTGGAAATTTTTGTTTCGAAAGCATGAATCCAGGTATGTTTGATAGATTTTTTCCTAGCCTAAAAGATAGGTTACAGTTAAAAGAAAGAGTTGATCTAAATAAATTTGATAGAAATAGAGAAAGATATGTTATTGCTATGCATAGAAAGAATTTTTGGACTAATAAGTGGATGCAGGAACCTAGAAAGAATTTTTACAGATTGCAGGTTCGACACTGTGATCCTAGTGCTCAGTACAAGAGAGGTTGGGGAATGCTTAAGAGAAAGAGAGGATTGAAATTATGTTATAATTGAAGAAGACCGAGACACCTTGCTAAGGAATGCCCTAGTGCAGGTCCTGTTTTTCTATGTTGTAAAATAGTTGGTCATGAAGTTGAGGATTGCCCAAGAATGATTGCTAAAGTCGAAAGAATGAACATGAGTCAAGAGACTAAGAGTATATTAGAATATCATAAAGAGAAATCTTAGATTATGTTAGTACAGTTAAAAGAAGTAATGGATGATCACAAAGATGTCAGTTTATTAGAGATCTTGAAGGAAAAACGATGCATAAATACAAGAATAGGAGACTTCGACATAGATTGTGTCTTGGATGAAGAGACACCAGTGAATATTATGACAGAAAACACTTGGGAAATTTTGGGAAAGCCTACCGTGGTACCCTCATTGGGAAGAATAGGCTTGTTTAAAGGAAAAATGATAACCCTATGTGGAAGAGTTACTAATGTACTTGCTATCATCCATGGAACATCGACTCAAGAAGAATTTTAAGTTATTAGGTTTGTTGAGAACAACGCCCCTTTCCCACTTTTACTAGGTAAGACTTGGATTGAGAAAGATTAGATCATAAGGAAAGCAGAGGTATAATCTACAGAAAAGAAAAAGAAAGAACTAAAGGATTTCATAGCTAGAAGAATAGATCGACTGATGGAAGAACGAGAAGTTGAATTGAAGCAACAGAAGGAAAGATAATTAACTATCAAGGTTGAAATAACACAAGAAGTCTTGAAGGACCTATCCATGAAAGAGAAAATAATACCCACCCTGGAGTTAATAAGAAAAGAGGTATTACCTTTGACCCCTTTGAGAGCACATCAGCAGGACGAAGCCCCTATGCTAATAGAAGATAAGAATAAGAATGGAAAGAGGAATCTAGAGACTCAGATCACAGGAAAGAAGGAAAGGAAGCTCAGTAAGAAGAAATCCAAGTTAGAAAAGCTACAAGAATTTCCAGAGAAGTCTTTGCAGGAGGAAGACTTGTAGGCTCTAAACCTCGCCGGAACATCACAACCACGCAGAATGGGACTTCGCCCCGGTGAAGCTATATGACAGTTGGAGGTGCCCCAACTGTGAGAACGACGCTCTGAACGGATAGGAAACACATTTATGGGAGACTAGACCACGTTTGGTACGTTGAGACCATGCCATAACATATGGATTCGAATTGATTGAAGAAGTCATGCCCGTTGGAAGAATCCGTTACAACACTTGCTTATTTAACCCGTCCGACGTTGTGTTGGGACCACTTTTTCTCCATCTGTGATTAAAATTGCTAATAGAGAAGTGATTTTGTGTGTCGAGCTGTGATTCTAGAACCTAGACCCCACCATCTGTTGTTTACCCCACTATTCATTCGCCTACCTCGACTTATTTGTTCATAGTGAGAATGTCGACCGAGCGCACCGAGATAGAGAAATCCGTCGAAGAGGTTCTGGAGAAGTTTATGGCTGATAAAGCTATGTCTGAGGGAGTACATGCATCATCAACCAAGGGACTGCAGGCTTCCACCTCGACCAGATGACGTTCAGTCCATACTAACCCCATGACTGAGAAGCGAAGTAAGCATCACGATGATCTGGCTAATGCGAAGCAGATCTCGTCGATCTTACATGATTACATCCCACCTTTGGCTAGCACGGTTAAACACGACAACACTCCATGGGACTTCGAGTATACATTGATTATCGTGTACATCCTGAAGGGGATATGCGTAGAAGGAAGCCAGTTAGGACAGATCCCAACATTGAAGAACAATGACTTTAACCTTGGAGACAAAAAGAACTACGCGATGCTCACACCCCGTAGATATTTGATGAAGATGACTGGGAAGAATCCTCGCATCGTCTCACAGCCTTGGATAAAGGAGCTTGCATAGTCCATGATACTCAACGTGATGAAGATTCCTCACTTTGGCCGACATCGAGAGGTTAATGCTTACGTTAAAATCCTCTTGTTGTGCTATCATGGAAGATATTTTTGTCTCGATAGGTGCATTACTGTGGATCCAACGTTGATCCACCTAATCATAGGAATGAGAATGCAGGGACCCGACCCTCAACAGTTCTACCTAGGGAAGACCTCAGATCATTCCCTGGCACAATGCATTAAGGAGGCATACAACGAAGTTGAGAAGGGAAAGAGAGGCTACAAGGTATCCTCTATCCAAGATGGCGTAGTGCGCCTAGCTTGTCAACTCATAGCTGATAAGTTCGTCAAAAAGAACCACCCCACGCAGGTCACCAGGTTCGTGGTGGACCTTGTAGGAAAATGCGTGGAGGGGATGCAAATGAATTGGGTGAGCAACTTCGTCAACGAGCTCGAGAAAGAATTCCGTGAAGCACATGATCAAGGATACGAGTTCCATTTCAGTTGGTTGGTTGTGTTGATAACATTTTTCGCTTAGCAAATGCCAGAAGGAGATGCCTTCCCAGAGATTCGACCTTTGGAGCCATTGGATGTGAAGTTCTTGACCCTATGGTATACAAATGACATGTCGAAGCAGTGGTAGTCAAACGCAGTGTTCCATGCCTACTATCAATAACTAAAGGTTTCTATTGAGTCGTTCCCATGCATGACACCATGAACATTGCACCAGTACAAACCATTAGCTAATTTTCGCACAGATCAAAATTTCATTTATATCATTGTGCGTGGGGATGAGAGGAAGGAGAAATTATAGTCTTACTATAATCTGACATACAAAGATATGGAACAGATCACAAAGGAGTGGCTGGCAGAGTTCCCTGTATCGGTTGATGATGAAGAACTCTCCGACCTTGACATCATAGGAAGCCCCTTGGTCACTCAGGCTGAGCATGTTAGACAGACCAGCGCGAAGAAGAATAAGAAAAAGGATGAATTCCAAGACATAGAGACTGATGAGGAGGAAAAAGACTCGGAAGAAGGTAGACCTATCTCGATCGCAGGAGGAGGAGGAGACGAAGTAAATCAAGAAAGAGGAGGGGAAGAAGGAGAAAAACAATTAGAAGGTGAATTTACACCGCCGAAGGACCCCCCTACCGAGATAGAAACACATAAGAGGAGGAAGGGTTATTCGAAGAAACCCTCTACAAGAAAGAAGACCTGTGCCAGTAAACCCCAGATGGAGGCCACCCTCACAAAAGATGATATAAGCCTAGTCTGCAGAGCGATGGAGGATGCTTCCTAGGACATCCTGTAGAGATATGGAGCAAAGAAAGATGAACTATATGGCAGGATAGAAAGAGAGCTGATCGAAGTACATGAAGCTATTCCCTCAGTTCACACAGTCCCTATTGCGCCTTCCTCGTCAGAGACTGTAAAGTTGGGGAATGAACCAACCCAACTTCGAAGACTTGTAGATGAAACAGAGGCTCGATTTCAGTGAGTCCAAGAGGAGAAAGAGAAGGCTATAGAATCCCTGAAGAAAGAGAAAGAGGAGATCTTGGAGCAACTGCGAGTTGCACAGTACTGTGTAACCACGTATGAAAACAAGAGATATGAGTTTCGGGTGATGATCGAGGGAGACAAAGCGAAGATACAGAAGGAAAAGGACCAATTGCTCGCAGATCAGACTACAGTCAAAGAAGTGGTGAGAAAAGTACTTCGCTCTGTGCCAATCTTGGCATAGGAGGAACATGAGGCAGTTGAGGTCCAAGTGACGAAGCTAGTTGAGGCCATCCAACAACTTAAAGCAAGGGTAACAGATTTAGAGCTTCAAGGAAGTACACGATCAGAGGGAGGAAGCCGCTAAGAGCGCAGTGGAAAGGATCAGATTCCTCGCCTCAGAATGAAAGAAGCTAAGTGAAAGAAGCACGCAGACCTATGAATGCCTCACGAAATATCCAGAGCTTAGTAATTTAGAAGCACAACTACAGGAGGCGCAATAGCAAGAACTGACAGTTCAAGCACAGATGGAGTCACTCATTGTAGTCAAGAGAATGAAGAGATCACAAGAAAAATGCATGACCTAGTAGAAGATTACTGTCATCCAGGATAGAGTAATGGAAGTTACACAGAGGATACAATCGGTGCAGGAGGAAGCCTGCACAGTGTTCGAAGAGATCGAAGGACAAGGTTCACAACTGGAATAAGTGGTTGTGACAGTGGAACAATGCCTAGAAGGGCCTGTTAGAGAGCAACTGATTCAAGATTTTGTTGAGCTGAAAGCTCAGGCGAAGTGACAAGTCGAGTTAGTATTGAGGCCTTCGAAGCAGCATTGCCCATATCTGAGTTGTTAATGTTTATGCCATTATTATAGTTCTTTGCATTTCATAAGATAAGAGCATAATGAAAACAAGATCACTGAGAAATACACATCCACAATAGACACAACATTTATCCTGGGAAACCCTCTAGGGGAATAAAACCCAGCAAAAACTTCCTTATCATAAATAGCTTATCAAATGTTCAAGAGATAACTCAACCAATATAGAAAATCCTCCTCCAAGAGATGCATCACCCTTCTTCTCCTCTCACCAACTTGAAATTGTAGCTTGCCTCATAAGAGAATGAGCAAGTGAAGTGTGTGTAAGAAGTGAGGCGCTAGCCTCTTATTTATATCAATCTGGAACGTGTGAAGAGTCACCATCTGGCAGGGCCGACCTCTCACACTGGGTGGGTAAATCCACCTTTAATTAAATCTGTCCCTTTCATTATAACAGCTGGGGCCGACTTCTTATTCTGCACATTGTAATTGTTCGATGACCAATCCGCAAAAGGGGATTTGGTCCTTATACAATTACTGACTTGATTAATCCTCAATGGGGATTAATCTAATAATAAAAATAATAATAATGACATGATTAATCCACAATGGGGATTTAATCCAATAACAAAATAATAAGAATGCTCTTCACAGTTACATTATTTCAACACTCCCCCTTAATAATAAGGGTAATGTTCATCAGTCTTCATCAGCATCAGGCGATAGAGGTCTGCATCATCGGTGGCATCTCGAGGACAGTATTTTCAATATCATCTTGAACAATTGTCTAGCACATTTATGAGTCATTGGAAGTTTTCTTCATCAACAGCATCATCATTCTCAAAAGAATGCTATCATCATCTGCATCAAACATGTATCAGCAAAAATGATACCTCATCACAGCACTAGGCTGTCACATCACAGTACTACACTAGCTTAACATCACAGCTCAGTGTCAGTCACATCTTG
>ML798485.1:31520-55149 GCA_009831015.1 Picea engelmannii | reverse complement strand
ATCCTTCTAGAAGCGGAAGCTTCTATTAGGTCTTCTTACATCCGCCTTATTCTATTTTATTGAAAGGTCTTATTAATATTGACCTTTATTACATCCGAATACATTAATCTACCTATGTGCGGGTTAGGACCTTAACATAATCTTTGTTCCTCCTATCATCAATCATTCAGTGCCCTAGGGTTTCTTTGATGGATCAAGTCAGGGTCACCCCCTAGAGTGTAGTGTTGGTGTGATACTCCATTTAAGTGATTATCCTTATGTACATATCAGGTATGCCCCTAGAGGAGGTTCAAATAGTAAGGTTGAGATGATAGCTCTATGGGTTCTTGTTGAAGCTGCTAAGGAAAAGGACGTCTCCAATTTGCAAGTCTTTGGTGATTCTCAAATGGCCATTGAATGGGCCTGTGGTAGATCCTCCATAGACAGTCCTCATCTCACCACAATCTTAAGGGAGATTAATTTTTCTTTCAGGGCCTTTGAGAGGATCTCTTTTCATCATATTTTTCATGAATATAATTGCAAGGTAGATAAGTTATCGAAACAAGATATGGAGCTGAACAAAGGATATTTTTATTCCTATGAGTTTATGGATGGTCGAGAAATTGAAGAAATGGAAATCTGGTTCTGAACTATTTTTAGTCTTTCTGACAATGGTCATATGTTGAATAGCCATGTATATTAGTCTATAGGCTGAGTATATCATCATGTTTTGGTTTCAGTTTTTGTAATAGAAGGAAAAACAATGCATAGACAAGTCCTTTTTGTTGTAACCCAAAGGACAGGACTCTATAGTTTTTCTATGATGCAACATGCATGCTTTATTTTCAAAGGAATATATAGTTTTTTTTCTATATATATATATATATATATATATATATATATATATATATGGAGGGTCTTGTAGTCTGTTTTTCCAAAAAATGGATACCAGAACCAAACCCAGGCCCTGAAAAATATGTCCATGGCTATGCTAACTGCCATAGCTAAAATAAGAAAAATATACTACAAGGAGGATTTAAACCAATATTGTATTGTTTCGAGCATTAGAAAAATGAAAACAAAACTAGAGAATGTCATACTCCAGATGCACCCTGACCCCCATCGTCTGGTGGAGAATGTGGCCAAGTTGGAGTGAAGGAGAATAGTTGACAACATGTTGGGAATCAACTTTTCATAGGCTCACTTGATAGAGAGTCAAAGAACATATCCAACCAACGACTGAGGATCTCCTAGCGATGAAGTTGGTATGTAACTTCCCAACATAATTCAAAAATGAGGTGCCATTGCTCCTCAGAGAAGCTCTGCTGGGGAGTCAACTCAGGCATCACATCCTTATTTCAAATAACTGCTATCTCTGAACCTGCAACTTATGGAACCACTTCTTCGACTATCATGGGAGCCACCTACTCAAGAATAGGGTAGCTCTAATGCTCTTCTCGCACCTGGGAAAGAGGCTCATCACCTGCTTGAGTACAAGGGACTAAGATATTCTGAGCACTCACAGGGGTATCCGTCGAGAAAGAAACAATAGGTCAGGGTTGAACTTGAGGGAATTCCTTCTCTACGAAGACTAGACCCTAATCATTTTCATCCCAATTCTGAGTAGAGGAGGGAGACACGGCTAGAGGCGGAGCAGAGTAATGAGGCAAACAAGTGGAGTAGCAAGGAAAGGGTGTCTGGCCAAGAAGCTATAGTAGGTTGGGCCATGCTTTGGCTTGTCTCTCTTTCTTGGTATGGTGGCAGTGAGGAGGCTTAGGAGCCTAGGCAAGGGAGATAAAAGAACTAGAGGACGAGAATCCAGGAGTGGCCTATGGAGAGGCGAAGGAGCTATGAAAAAAAACAAAATGAGATGAAAAGAACCATCCATGAGCATAAACACTACAACATTTCTGGTTCTAGCCACAGAAAATGGAGATAATCTTGAGTTGACAACACTCAACTTCAAAGTACCTATGCAGATGTAATCTGACGCCATGCCAAACTTGCACATTAAGTTACCCATACGATCCAGTCACGCACCCAAATCCTCTGCATTAATTCTTGACATCAGGAGGAAGAAATGGAGGAGGGTGGTGACTATCTGTGATGACATGATTGTCCGCATGCTCTCCAAGTGGCACCTCATACAGGGAGTTAAATATATATTTTTAGTTTTCCAGAAAATAACATTTAAATTTTTAAGTTACTCGATGATAACAATTTAAAGCAATTTATTGCTTAATGAAAAATATATTGTGTGTCTAATGAGGAGTTTTCCTATACCATTTTAAAGATATTGTGTCTAACGAGGAGTTTTCATGTATCCTTTTCCATAGAATTATATTATATTACAAATATTTTTATTTTTTTAAAATAAAATAAAATTTTCTTTTATATGAAAGTAAATTTGTATTATATTAATGTAAAGTTAAAATCAATTATTTTTAAAAATTACTAAATATTAATTCTAGAGGGATAAAAAATTTGAGATGCAAATATTTGTATATCTTGTAAGCAATGTTTTATATATGTGTTCGTGGGTACCATGTAACATACCATTATGTATTGATAAAAAAAAAAATGACTAATTATCCCAAACATAATTCATTGACATTATAATCTCTCCAATACTAAGATGTAGAATGCATCTCGTTTCTCTGAATGAACCAATTAAACATAACCATGATTTCATTTGTTTTTTTATTTTATGTTTTCTTTGTAATGTAAATTGTATTGGACCCCATGGAGTCAGCTAAGCATTCACTAAAACGTCCCACTTTCTCATTTATTTTTTCTCTTTCTTGGTAATTTTCCCCTAATGTAATTTGTTCGAAAATTGCTATTTTGTTTTGTAAAAAATGTAACTTTAACAATTGATAAATGTAATTTAAAAGTGGGTTTAGGGGTTTCTAAATACGTAAAAAAATACAATTTCATTAATAATTGTTTACAAACAGTAGAAATATGATTCTTCCAATTTTTATTAAAGAAATATGTTTTAGTTAATTAATCTAGATCCATCTTAACTCCATATCTATACTTAAATATCTCTAATTAAAATGGATCTATCCTACTTAGAATATATATCTTGTAATAAATATTATATATACTTGGTATCATGGATCCTTCTTCACTCTATATATGTACTTGAAAGATCTCTAACTAAAATGGATCTATGCTAGGATTAAGTGATGCTAGGATCTCTCCAATACTAAGACGTAGAATGCACCCCATTTGTTCATATATAACGATTCGAGAACACCATGATTCCATATGTTTTTTATTTCCTTTTTTATAATACTTTCTTTAATTAGTAATGCAAACCATTTGTCTATAATCTAGATAGAGAATACAAATTTGATGTGTATGAGAAATGTTTTGGTAAAATATAAGATACAAATGATGAAACTGGGTAATTTTTCTAACATAGATTTTGGGTGTTTAGATTAAGATTTTTTTTCTTTTTTCTTTTCATGAATACATTAATTTTTAGTTAATGCTATTTTTTTCCATTTTAATTTATGGAGGTTACTACCCAACTACCGTCAACCAAAGAATGCCACGAAACACATCTCAACCAAACTAAGTTGTAAAATGCAAGATGCTACCGAACAAGACATATGTCAACCAAACTACATTGTAAAGTGCACTTTAGTTGTTACCTGACAAAACACATGTCAACCAAACTACATTGTAAAGTGCACACCGCTACCTAACCAGATTAAGAATGCCACCAGACACATGTCAACCAAACTACAGTATAAAGTGTACATTATTATTGTTATCACACAAGTTGTAGGTTTGGAAAATCCTGACCCAACCACCAATTGGCTACATCTAGGAGGGAACCTACCCACTGTCACCTTGGGCAGGTGTCCCCGTCACTTTAGAGGTGAGGTAGTCACCTCAAGGGGGGAATCTCAATGACCCTAGGGGGGAATGAGATGGAAAATGATAAGTATGAATAGATTTCCCTAGAGGTCAATTCTATATGGTAGAAAAAATCTTGGGAAAGGGTCTTGGAAAGGTTTAATATTTTCCAAAAGAATTGAGTGTCCCGCCGAGAGTGAAGTACCTGCCTGAGACACAATACAATCCAAGGATACTTGCAATATGTTAGTTGGACAAGCAAGTTAAGCTTGTTGTCCCTAATTTCTGCAAAAGTAAATGATATATATCAGCTCAATAAAGACAACAAAGTCTGCAATATAAGTGCTAAGTATATGATAAATAAACAAGAGACAAAGCTAGTGAAAACTAACTCAAATCACCATTGATTAAGCAATAACTTTATCACAAAAAGAAAGGATGAAACAAAAGATTGTTGTAGTGATATTATCAGCCTTATGTCTGTAGAAAACCAATATTAACATCAGAAAAATCAGCCATAAGAAACCACCTCTAACTATCTCAATAGGTGCGCTAGGCTTAGTAGAGAGTTATGACAAAGTTAGGGCTAAATCCTAGGGTTAGTTTAGGAGTTATTAAGCATTAGAGGGTTAGTTTTATGCAGCCCTAATGGATGTAGGTTAGTTTTTTAACAACAACAAAAATTTTTGGTTGAAAAGGTACGCCTCAATGAGACAAGGGAGCTAAAGGCTCAAGGAACACTTTCCCAAAGAGAAAACTTTAAAACTTGAAAAAATCATGTTTACCAATGCATCAATTTAATTCTCCAATGCAACAAGTAAATGACTAGTTCCTTTAAAAAATGGGTTAATGGAGTCAAGCAAATAAATATATAGAGGCACTACCTCCTTGGGGGTGTAAATCCTCTTACTCCCCAAGGCAAGCATCTCTAGCTAGTGTTTGAGCTAATAGGGTGTATTCCCTTAAACTTCTCTTATAAAACCCTTGTTAAACCAATAACATGTAAGCATAAAGTGATGGAGACTAAGTTTGGGGTGTATTCCCTTATACTTACCACCTAGCTCTATCAAATAACCTTGACTTGAATAATAAATGATAGCGCAATGTAAAAAATCTTACCAATTCAAGGAAAAAGCTAAGACAAACCACCAAAATAGTTAGAGAATAGCCTTCCATGGCTAGCACATCACTTCCATCAACAAATAATCCAATAAATAGCCATAAACAAGAGAACAAGAGAGATAAATAACCAAAGAGAGTGAAAATATCAGTCCAATGTCTCTCCAAATGGGAGAGTTATGATGATAAAATGAGTTCTTATGATCTCTATTTATACAAAATGTCACTAGCATAGTTTGTCCACATAAATTTAGGGTAAACCACAAGATTAGGGGTCAACAACCCTAATATTTCCCCTTTACACAAATAATATTAAACAATTCATCTTTTAAATTCACTTTTACACAAAAGTAAACCCTAAAACAAGAGGATGTCACCTCTTTAGGGGATGTTTTGATATTAGGAGAAAATTGTTGGAGTTGGAGATGCATCATTAGGATTAAAAATTCCACATGTCAATCACATAGGCCATACCCTCATGGTCAAGGCCTTATTCTCCTCACAACGTCCATGTGTCCATGAACCATTTCTTCATGACCAAACCCTAGCCCTTCTATGTGACGTCAAGCCTCAAAATGTGACATTTTGTCTTCCGTAGGAAAAACATTTATCATGTAAGGGATATGTTATGTCTCTCAAGTCATCATATAAGCCTCCAAAGTTTCATGTCTCTCATTTGGCTTGCAGGCCCTTGGCATCCAACCTATGGGCTTCAAGCCCCATGGAAGCCTAAGCTAGTCTTGTTCCTCCAAAACTGTCCACTAACTAGGTCCTCCAAAGACAAATAAGCACACCCTCCAAGGATATAAAGTCATAATATCATGATGAGTAAATAAAATCAATAAATGAGCCACCTAGGAATGTGCATCAAATATTACCCGGTCAAGGAAATAAGTTCTCAAAGACGTTATGCAACTTTCCAAGCTTGGATATGGGAGGGTTGATAGGGTGTCCTATTGGGTAGATCTCTTCCTTGGTCAATGAATGTTTCCCAAGTGATCCCTCTCTAAGCCATGTGAAGTAGATGAAGTAGTTATGGGTCAAGACTCACTGGGCATGGGGTTCATGACATACACAGGGTTGTAGTGTCTCATTCATGGGTGCCTTTGTAGAGGGTGTGTAGAACATTCGTTTGCAATGCAATTTTTCTGAGCCCATTCTCTTGCAATTCTTTGTTTATTTCTTGTTTTAAGGACAAGTTGAAGGTCATTGCCTTGGCATGGTGTCGAGATAATGACAATGTCACTCACAAATACCTTGCGGAAATGAAAATGTTCGCTCGTGATGAGACCCCCTTTCTCTCACCCATGCAACTGAGAGATATTACCCTGGCTTGGTGACCAAATGATGGTAATGTCATACCACTAGATACCCATGATCATGATAGAACAACTCTTAATGAGACCTCCTATCCTCCAACTAACCCTTCAAGCATTCATAATCATGTATTCTTGTGGGTCCCCCTTTTCTCACATAAAAGCATTTCATTGCTTTCTCAAGGGATCCATGGGTGAAGCATATGGAAGGTTTATATATAGGATTTTATATTTTTAACCAACAACAATCCCTCTGGGCCTCCAACCCCTTCTTCCCATAGACTAAGGGACAACCCCTTCTTGGGTCAATACACCCTAAAATCCCAAGAGACAAGGAAATGGGGGGGATTTAGTGATGGAAAGTTGTAAGTATGGTTGGGAATGGTATGATGGCTCTTCAAGGGAGTTCCTAGTAGACAACCCATTCCTGAGGAAAACCACTTACTAGGGCACAATGTCAACCACCAAGGTGAAACGAGGAAAAATGCATAATGTCCAAGCATATATCATGAAATCGATATCAGTTTAAGATACAACATACTCAAAATGCCTCAAATATTGAAATGACACTCACCAGAAATACCTGACTTGTACCTCATGGAGCAATCCCCATTTCCTTTCGGAAGCCAGAGGGTGTGGTGGATGCCATCCTAAAAATACCGACCTCTGTGGTGGTGAGAAGGGTCTCCATATGTGCAAGTGGACACTATAGGTCATGTAGTCTCTCGTCACTCCATATCTGAAACCATAGGGCCTCGAGACATAATCTCCTTAGTTATCCCACAAAATGGGGATAATAGTTACCCCACAAGATTATGGATGACATTTTTTAAACAACTTGAAATAAATATGAATCTTGAGATATATATTAAAAAATAAGAAGCTTAAATTTCAATGTTTAAAATATTTGGGATAAAAATGAGGCACAAAATTTTGTTTTTTAAAATATGGGATAAAATTGAGACATTTACATAAAAGTTGGTAGATAAACTGACACATATGTGAAAATTTTGGTGTTTTAAAGATCTCAAATAAAACTAATGCCTAAAATTTTGGTGTTTAAAAATCTATGATATAGATTGTAGAATACACCTTGTTCCTTTCGAGGTCTACAAGATTGTAATAAAAATGAGGCATAATAAAAATTTTGGTGGTTGAAATATCTGCAATAAAAATAAGGCCTAGACTTTAAATGTTTGAAAAGTTAAAACACCACTATGATTGTAATTTCAAAACTAAATGGTTCATCAAATTTCGCAGCTTTGACTACTCCAATGGAAATTTTCACAATTTTAACCTAGAATGTTCAAGGTTTGGAAGAATAAAAAATGAGGCATGTTAAAATAAATATGTTTAAAAGATCTTCAATAAAAACAGTTCTTAGACTTTAGATGTTTAAAAAATCCAAGTTAAAGATGAATTTATATTAGTTTTTTTCTTTTATATAAATCTTTTCTTTCCCTATTTTATTAATGTCTAGAATGTGGTGTTTTCCATTTTAATTTATCTAGTTTACCACCCACTCACCATTATATGTGACATATGTTAACTAAACTATGTTGTTAAGTGTATCTTGTTTAATCATTATTAATTTATAGAATGCAATGTTTTCCATTTTAGTTTCTCAAGTTTACCACCCACCCTCCATTATGTGTGACACATGTCAACTAAGCTATGTTGTTGAGTGCATCTTGTTTTTATAAATGCAACAAGATTCTATAATGCATTTTTTAATAATTTTAAACCCATCTTCACTCCCAATCTACTAATTATGGAGAGATAAAAAAGAAACTCACACACAAACCTCATAATGCTGAAAAAATCAAGGTCATGATTGTAGAAGACATTTTTATAAACTAGCTCAAATACGAATGTAAAATATGTTTTATAAGCTAGCTTAAATCATCATAACCCATGATCTCTTAAGAACCAAGAGAAACAAGGGGAATAAAAAAGAAACTCGAGCACTCGAGCACAAGCCTATGAATACTTAAAAAATCAAGGTTAAGATGGATCTACCACAAACCTCTAAATGCTTCAAAAATTCAAAGTTAACATGAATCTATCCACATTTATTTATTTATATTAGTATTACTACCTTTCCTTCTAAGATTCTCTTTATTCAACAATATTAGATGTTCCTATAAAGATATTTGCAAACAATTTGGTTATTAAAATACTAAATCGATACAACCAAACTAAGCTCAAAGACTTTATTGTGAATCTAAACTTGCATCTAAACAAATGTGTAAATAAGTAACTTTGGTGTTTTAATTTCCTAGTTTTCTTTGTTCACTCTCTCTTGTCTAGGTCCTAGAGACCAAGCCAATGTAATGGAAATTAAAAGATGTCATCATTATCATATTTTTTATTATAACCATTTTTTATTTTTATTCTTGTCATTGTTATCTTATGGACCTTTTTTTTATTTAATTTTAATATATTAGCATTACATTACATTACACATCTCATCCATATTAGGTTGAATAATGCATTTCGTTTGTCTCGGTGTAACAAATAAATAAAGTTAACGAGGACATGTTTGGTTGGTAAAATTGGGGCATTGTTATTTCCCCCATCAACATTCAACTTTTTGAACTTGTGGGTCATATTGCTAATGGAATTAAGGGAGCTCATGCAACTGCTACCAAGGACAATTCCTTAGTAAATTTGGTGGAGCATACTCATGCGATTAGGGACAAGTGTAACTCCAATATGAATTTAGAGGATTGGGTACCCCCACAAGAATCATGATAGCCATGAGGGGTTCACTGACATGTCCAAATGAAGGGAAAACAAAGGATGGACCTTGGAGATGAAGGTAAAATGAGTTTCTATGTCCATGAGAAGTGGGTCTAAATGTAGATATGAGGTCCTCGTGTTTCTGACCCATGTTATTTTATTCTCTAGGTTTCCCTTGACGCCATGAGCTCTCTAGTAATGCTCCCTCATGTGTGGGAGAGAGAGCATATAATGGGGTTTTTGGGTTGTTGGCAGTTAAGGGTGCGAGGTGTTCGAACTCCTCTTCTAGGGTGATTTGTACAAAGGTGTAGCTTTAATAATTAAAAAAGGAGGGAGCATAGAATCCATACATGGACAGAAAGAGGTTGTTATTCCTCCATGTCGCATTGGTATGGCATGTACTAACCATTACTAGACTTTACAGAGATGGTGAACATAGGAAGGGTGGAGATATTATCCATTAAAAGTCGACTACCTGTGGACATGATGAAGACATCATGTATGGGTTGATCAAGATTGTCCCTAATATTTTTAGGGGGTAGGTGCATGACAAGTAGTTTTTTACTACATGGGAAGAGGTTTTGACTGATAGTTTGTTGAGGAGGTGGTGGGGGTGCCTCTCTTGAGTGTGGTGTGCCAAACTACCTAGTAATTTCATGCATCACTTGGAATTTGTGATTGTAATGGTCATCGATGCATGTTATATAGGGGTGGTTGTTGCATTCTCAGGGTTTTGGGGCCCTATTTCCTTGATTAGCATTTTGGTTTTGGTTTGGGTTATTGAGGGTGTGCCTCCTTGAATAGGGTTCTAAGTGTTGTTGTTCTTGCAACCTTGGTTGGTTTGTTGTGTAATGTCCCTTTCCTAGTGACGACTCTAGGAGGAGTGACTCAATAGCCTATACTGATTCTCGTGGGCTATACTCGGGAGAAAAAGGGAATACAAGAATTATTTAGTGTCATTTACCAGAAAAGACTAAGTTGAAAGTGGCATTGAGGCTATAAGTGGATTTGCATATTTGGGTTTCATGGAGATACCTTTGCAAGACATGATTCATGATAGTAAGTTTAGTCCCTACATGTATTTCAGTGTGGGCCCTAGGAGAGAAGGATGCATATTGGGCACATTGGTCCAATGGTTATTACTAGAGTGGTGCAACGAAAACAAGGTGGTCCTTTCCGAAGAATGGTTTGTGATCCTAGTATAGTTTACAGTTTCATCTTGGCTCAGTCGATGGAGTGTTAGGTTGTGATGGCATTGCTTGAGGACAAGCAATCTCGAGGAGGGAGGACTGTAATTTTCCTTTCCCAGTGATGACTCCAGGAGGAGCGACATAGTAGTTTATATTGATTCTCGTAGGCTATAGTTGGGAGAAAAAGGGAATAAGAGAATTATTTAGTGTTATTTACCATAAAATCCTAAGTTGAAAGTGAAATTAAGTAATAAAGTGGAAAGAAGTAATTAAGTGACTTAAAAGAATAATTAAAGATAAAACTTATGAAAAGTCACTTATGTAATTAAAGTGAACACGGAATTAGGTGAGAAAAAGGAGAAAAAGGTATTTTAAGTAACTTGAATGTTTATTAAGATAAAACTTAGTAAAAATTACTAAATTAATCAAAGTGAATGTGAAATTAGAAGCAAAAAGGTGTTTTAAGTGACTTAAGTGATTATTAAGTCAAAACTTAGGGAAAAGTCACTTAATTAATAAAGTGAACGAGAAATTAGATGAGGGGAGTATAAAGGAGAAAAGTCGTTCTAATTCACCATTATGCATGAGTTGAGTTGAGAATTAGACCTCAGAGGAGAAATTAGGTGACTTTATTCATGTTTTGTTGATTTCTGGAGGAAACCAACACCATGGATATATTTCAGTGTTGAGAGACACACTCTAATCCATCGAAAGAATCACCCAGATTCTTCATCAGGATTCAAAGTAAAGGATCAGATATTTCCTTAAGGATTCACTTCATTTACAAGTTCAATTTTAGGAAGATTTAGATCAGAGATATAGCATGGATTTATCTTGGAAACGTATCATGGAGTACATGCAACATATCCTTCTTGCATGCAACAGATCCAAGCTTATTGGAGAAGATCTGAGCTATATCCTTCTTGCATGCAACATATTTGAGCTTGTTGCAATAGATCTAAGCTATATCCTTCTTGCATGCAATAGATCCAAGCTTATTGCAACAGATCCAAGATATACTCTTCTTTCATGCAACATATCTGAGCTATATTCTTCTTTCATGCAATAGATCCAAGCTTATTGCAGCAAATCCAAGCTATATCCTTCTTGCATGCAATAGATCCAAGTTGTATTCTTCTTGCATGTAGCAGATCCAATCTTAGTGCAACATATCTGAGCTATATCATTCTTGCATGCATCATATATGAGCTTATTGCAGTAGATATGAGCTATATCCTTCTTGCATGCAAAAAAATTGAGCTTATTGTAGCATATCCAAGCTATATCCTTCTTGCATGCAGTATATCCAAATTGCTTGTGTTGTATAGGTAGAGGGTGACCTAGTGGGAACAAATTTCATCAGATTCCGAGGAGGATAGCTATTAGATCTCAATTTTCCATTGGTTCTGGCAATGGCATGCAACATTCATTCCATACATGCATTAGATTCAATTTGCATGTTGAAGATCGGTCGATGGATGTTATAGATCGATATTTTACTTGTCTTCCTTGGTACTCTAGGACAGTTTTATCTTTGTTACAATATAATTGAGGCATTCTGAGATTGATTTCAAGTATTTCCATGTATTAGCATTTGTTGTTATTTAATAAAATACAATGAGTTATGTATGGATCCAACAATGCCATGCATGATACACATGAGAACATAAAACTAAACAAACACATCTAAAAACCCAAGAAACACATCCAGAAACCCCTAGAGTATTAGATTTGTAGTAGAACATCCAATAATAGTAGTAAATATCTAGATCCAAGGATCAGAGATATCTCAGTGGTATTAGAGTTGGTTTTCCTTCGAGCCCAAGGGGAAAATAAGTGAGGAGTTATTTTATATTGTTTCCACTAAGTTTCAATGGCGATAACTTGCACTTATACCTTTAGATGCAGTAGTAGAGAGAAAAAGTTCATATAATATATGGAGGTCAACATGAGGAATATTCGTAATATTCTTGCACATGGGCAACAACAGTTGATGCAGGCTATGGCAAGCCATCAAAATAATGTAGGGATCAATGGATATAGTGGTTCAAAGATGAAACAAACATGTCAGAAAGGACATGATGAGGAGTTTGCATATTGTTTGAGGGAGTATCAGGAGCTTAGTGTGACATTTCACGTAGACATGTAATTCAAGGATTGTTGCACCATCAAACATCTTGAGTGATATGAACCCCAAGTATTAGTGGACAAGAAGGTGAAGGTGCCAAGGAAAAAGGTTGACGGTGCATATGGTGAAGTGTCCCAATCAACTGATTTTGAGGATTCCACATCATACCTGAGTAGTGATGCTCATGATGATGAGGGTGTGATAGCACCTAAGAATGATGAGGATTCAACGTCTTATCCTATCTATGATACTTATGGCGATGCAAGCATGATTGTACCTAAATATGACGAAGACTGGGTATTTGAAAAATTGTCGTGCGATATTGATCTTTCTTCTCAAGAGCCATGCATGTAGGATGACAAAGAAGGGATTGATTTGGCAGATAAAAACAAATCAAATTTTTTTTATGAGGATGACATTCTACATGAGCCCCAAGATTGCATGGTATCATCTAGTAAGTCAATTGGTGTTGATGAGGAACTTTGATACCAACTAAGTTTGGCACACTCATCATCATTGACAGTAGAGACTCCATCATCTTTGGAATCCGTGACACCCAAGGGCATGCGTAGCACTCATGATTTGAGGGAGAAGCCTCTTATGATGAGTCCGAACGAGGAGCATTATGAGTTGCAGGTACTCGAGGAGAGTTTGGATTGCACTCAAATTTGGCATTGTGGGGGTGAGGAGCCCTTTATTTTGGAGAAATCATTAGAGGTTCAGAGTTTAGTTACGAAGGAGATGGTTGAGCACCTTCCTTATGGACCAAACCACGAGGAAGAATATGCATCCATGGATTGGGTAGACAGGTACATGATGGACATTGACACAGTCTAGGGTACATGTTTAGTCATCTTCAATAGAGTGTTGTATTGAATAGCATATATAGGGCACCAGACGATATAGTAGGACACATGAGTATGTCACAGTATACGAGATTATACATTGGCACATGGTGGTGCATAGTAAATTTTTTAAGAGTTTCTTCTAGGGAGACCTCCTGATAGAGTCATTGAGTGGATGAGTGAGCCTTAGCGAGCAATGTATCCCTCGATGATTGATTTTCATCTGGGATATCATCAGTCTTGGGCCAAGGAGCAAGGTACTCACATGTATATTCCTAGGTATCATCATGAGTTTGTGGTCATGCCCTTGGGTTTGACCAATGCACTAGTCACCTTCTGGTCCTTCGTGCAATGGAAGAGGCACCTGTTACTGTTATTTTATGCCCCCATTGTAAGAAACAAGACTAGAGAGGATTACTGGAGGTAGTGGGATGAGATAGGGGGGATTGTGGCCATGACAGAGTTCATCCATTTTCACTCTTTGATCAGTGTGTTGAGTACACAGGATCATATCCAAACTTATTTGGATCGGTCCACAAAGATTGTAGTTGGTGGAGCAGTGGATGGAATTATCTACTCAAATATTACACATTGGGGATTTGGATCATTTGAACTCCAATGGTTATTGGTGGGGCTCAACAACAGTCGACATGCATTAGGAGTGGTGGAATTCCAATGTTGAGGTGGGATCCTAGCATTCATTCGAGTGATGGATTGTTTCAAATGAGGTTGATGATCGATTGAGTTGAGGAAGTGATTGGTCTGCGTCATGGTGGGAATATTGTGAGAGGAGTTGTGGAGTTTTTCTTTTCCCTCACGATACCCAAGATTGAGGATAGTAGTGGATTGACATGCGTTTACTTCACTGATTTTCCTTGGATGAGTTTATTCCATGATAGAGGATTACAGGATAGGAAAGCACATTTTGAGCATGGTGGTCAGACGATTGTGATTGGAGGGATGCATCATCAGCATGAGGATTCCCCTTTGAGGTTGGCACAATACTCTAGGATTGTAGTTATTGAAAGGACGACAACTAACACATGTGGGATTAACAGTTTGCGTTCTCTAGAGTTTACTTCTAGAGTGCGTAGGATTGGTTGCTTGGAGGAGCGGTCTCCTGAGGATTCATTCACATTTTAGTAGCTTATGATCACTTGAATTACCAAGGGTATTCAAGAAAATTCGTGTGATAGCACCGTACAAATTAGTATGATGAGAAGAGGGTGCTTCACTTCATACAGGATAGTTTGGGACCCGGGTGACTTCATTACTTACAGGCAGGTCTGAGAGTTTCTCACAGGGAGGGACTTCATGGACGTTGCATCAAGACACATGAGGGAGAGTCTGCCTTGGTGGAAGAGCACATTGATGTACCAACTATAGTTGATGACTAATAGAGTTGCGACAGTGATTGGTTTGCTTTATTTTTTGGATGTCAGTGGAGGAGAGGTTGAGACTTATTCCAAACGGTGAGAAAAACCGTCTTTTCATATATCCAAGATCAAGGATGTTAATGGATTTGCATATTTGGGTTCATGGAGATACCTTTGTATGACATGATTCATGACAGTAAGTTCAGTCCGTATAGGTATTTTAGTGTGGGATCGCAGGAGAGGAGGATGCATACTAGGCACATTGGTCTGATGGTTATTACCAGAGTGGTGCCGCGACAACAAGGTGGTCCTTTCCTGAGATTGGTTTGAGATCCTAGTATCATTTTCAGTTTCATCTTGGCTCAGTTGATGGAGCCTCGGGTTGTGATGTCATTGCTTGAGGACAAACAATCTCGAGAAGGGAGGACCACAATGTCCCTTTCCTAGTGATGACTCCATGAGGAGCGACTCAATAGTCTATACTGATTCTTGTAGTCTATAGTCAGGAGAAAAAGGGAATAAAAGAATTATTTAGTGTCATTTACTAGAAAATCCTAAGTTGAAAGTGACATTAAGTAATAAAGTGGAAAAAGGTTATTAAGTGACTTAAAAGAATAATTAAAGATAAACTTAGGAAAAGTCACTTAAGTAATTAAAGTGAATGTGGAATTAGATAAGAAAAAGGATAAAAACGTGTTTTAAGTGTCTTAAATGATTACTAAGATCAAACTTAGGAAAAGTCACTTAATTAATCAAAATGAATGTGAAATTAGAAGCAAAAAGGTGTTTTAAGTGACTTAAGTGATTATTAAGTCAAAACTTATGAAAAAGTCACTTAATTAATAAAGTGAACGGGAAATTAGATGAGGAGGGGAGTATAAAGGAGAAAAGTTGTTCTAATTCACCATTATGCATGAGTTGAGTTGAGAATTAGAACTTAGAGGAGAATTTAGACGAATTTCTTCATTTTTGTGGATTTTTAGAGGAAACCACCACCATTGATAGATTTTGGTGTTGAGAGACACACCCTAGTCCATCGAAAGAATCACCCAGATTCTTCATTAGGCTTCAGAGTACAGAATTGGATCCTTCCTTAAGGATTCACTTCATTTACAAGTTTAGGTTCAAGAAGATTATGATTAGAGATATAGTGTGGATTTATCTTGGCAACGTATTTTGGAGTATATGCTTCTTTCATGTAGCAGATCTAAGCTTATTGCAACAGATCCAAGCGATATCCGTCTTGCATGCAATAGATCTGAGCTTATTGCAGCAGATCTGAGCTATATCCTTCTTGCATGTAGCAGATCCGAGCTATATCATTCTTGCATGCAACAGATCCAAGCTTATTGCAACAGATCATAGCTATATCCTTCTTGCATGCAACAGATTCGAGATTATTGTAGCAGATCCGAGCTATATCCTTCTTGCATGCAACAGATCGAAGTTATATCCTTCTTGCATGCAATAGATCCGAATTGCATGTGTTGTCTAGGGAGAGGGCGACCTAGTGGGAACAGATTTCATCATATTTCGAGGAGCATAGCTATCGGATCTCAGTTTTTTGTTGGTTCCAGTAATCGCATGCAACATTCCTTCCATGCATGTAGTATATTCGACTTGCATGTTACATATCGTCTTATGCATGTTATAAATTGGTATTCTACTTGTCTTCCTTGGTACTGTAGGATATTTTTATCTCCGTTATGATCTAATTAGGCCTTCTGAGATTGATTTCAAGTATTTCCTGTATTAGTATTTGTTGTTATTTAATAAAATGAAATGAGTTATTTATGGATCCCACAATACCATGCATGCTACACATGAGAACATAAAACTAAACAAACACATCTAAAAACCAAAGAAACACATCCATAAACGTCGAGAGTATCAGATTTGCAACAAAACATCCAATAGTAGCAGTAAATATAAAGATCCAGGGATCAAGGATATTTCATGTCTTCTAGTGTTTTGGTTTTGAATGGGGTTGGGGGGTGTGACCCCAACCTAACAAGCAAATGGTGGTCTCTAAGAAAAATTGGTCACTTGTGTCTATGGTGGGTGACCAAGAGGTGGGTGACCAAGAGGTGGGTGACCAAGAGGTGGGTTAATGTAGAGTGAGTTTAAGTTAGGGTATTCCTACTTCTACATTGGTTATGGAGGCTTTGGAGAGGGTGTGTAGCTAGGTGATAATGTATATAAGGCATGTGGTGTGTAGGGCGATGAAGGACCATAGGAGGTAAGAGGTTCATACATGTTGGATGGTCCGAATAAGGGATGAGTGATCCTAATTTTAAGGGGGTATATGGTCTAAATTAAGATGAAAAAGTCATAAAGCTATAAAGTTAATAGATTTTCCACGTGGATCAAGGAGAGGCCCACCTCCTCATTAATTAATTGGGCTAACATGTTGCCCATATGGGTTAGAGAGAGTCCCATCTCTTCATTATTGTGTTGGGTTTTATTTTCCACTACTTAGTTAGCTGGGTAGTTAGATCTATTATTATAATAATAGAGACTCATTTAATGAGCTCTTCCCATTATTATATCTGGTTTTTTTTTCCACTACTTAGTTAGTTGGGTAGTTAGATCTATTTTACTAATAATAGAGACTCATTTAATGAACTCTTTTTTACTTTGTCCAATGGACCCTTTTGTAATGCTATATAAAGGTCTAACAATCCTTCTCATAATATCAAGTTACTCATTTTGGCTTCTCTCATATTTTCTATTGTTCATTGTGATATTAATTAGCTCTGAGTGATATACTAATAATTAGTTTTAGAGGTCAGGCTCCCAAATACTTCATTTACATACTTTTTTTGTCCATTCTTCTTTTCATGCAAGATTGACATGTCTAAGCTCCTCTTCTCTCGACATTCAAGCCATCCAGATATCAGCCCCTGAGATCCGAATCAATGAGGTTTGTCATATATATAAGTGTTAATGTGTTGTTGACTTAAGGGTGGAGAAGCATGTTGTACATATCTGATTAGGCCATCAACAACATGTCTTAATGTGGTGGTCATTGAGGGGAAGTGAGGTGCATCAAGTATGTAGATATTCATACAATTTGTTTTTGTGTACATTCGGTTAAGTCTGAGGGGGAAGTCTATTGCATTAGCCTTGGTTCGGGGGTTGGGGAATATGACCTCTCGTATTATTCATTATAGTAGCGACTTAATCATGTACAAAGTGATTTAGCAGGTAAGTTTACGTATTTACATAACCATTGACAATGTCACCATAGGTGTATGTAGTTGGTGATAAAGGTAGAAGTGAGTTTTCTGAATGTGACGCTTAGTCCTTTCTCAATTTCTTGGTGAACAAGGAGGTGGAAATAGACCAAAAACTTAATTGTGAGTATTTTTAAATCCCAAAATTTCTTCATAAAAAGTTAAATGTACCAATTGGTAGCGGATCCTATTAAAGCCTGAAAATTTTTAAGAGGTTGAAAGAAAGTGATTAATATAATATTATTTATTTTCATCTAACAAAGCAATTCAAGTGTACTTAATAGTTGTCCCATGGGATAGCACAATTGGTTAGGACGTGCCCACACTCTTCCAGTTTGGGGAGAGGTCATGAGTTCGAAACCTGTGTCCCTTGGGGCCGCGAAGCTTTATCACTCCCATACCAGCCACTATGTGGGGAAGTATCTGGAGTGGGTTTCCAGCGCGGAATCTTCCACCGTGGAAAAAAAAAGTGTACTTAATAGTTAGTTGCTAAAAACCCTTTTTAATATAAAAATAAATAAATAATATAATTTAATATTTAAAAACTTATAACTTTTTCCAAATTGATACGTGTAATAATTTATTATTATTTAAGTAACCAAGAATTCATGACACTCCAAATATCATGTTAGAAGAAAATAAATAATATTATATTCGTCACTTTCAACCTCTTAAAAATTCACGTCTATAACCATTCATTTTTAAGAATTTTATTATGTTGATGGGGTCCACTAACACTCGAAGAGTGGCGCGTTATAATGGAAGGCGACGACACCATCTGTCAATGCTCGTTGTTAACCAATGAGGGTCAACCCACATATCATAACAACTCCCTCGCGATTACAAGTTTACCCTAGTTTAAATGTTGAAAAGTTCAAGAGTTATATTTAATATTAATATATGTTCAAAATCTTAATTTATTCTCTAGTCTCTATTTAATCTTTACTCGAGACTCGCCCCCACCTATGATGAAAGCTCATTCGGGAGATCCTTTTTATTTAGATTTGCTTCTTTAATTTCCGATAGGTGTTTCTATTTGTAGAGAGCATGTTTATCATCAAAACTCTTTATCTTTTACACAAAAAAGTTTCCTTACACCTTAACTTATCTAGTTTCTTTATTTTCTACATATAAAAGTTTCTTTATTTGCCTACACATAAAAGTTTCATAGCAAATCACATTTTCAAAGTGCATTCTAGTAGTTTAAGATACTTTTGTATTCTAGTAGTTTAAGATACTTTAGTAGGATCGAAGGGGTTGAACCCCTACACTTTGGTCCCTCTTGACAATGAAAGAGTGCCAAAGATGACCCCACAAAAACTAGAGAGATGCTCTATTCTCATTGTTGATTTTCGAAACTTGGATACCCTAACACATCCGAAAGAACTCATGTCGAAAACATAGACAACACCTTTACATAAGATCCTATTTTTTCTGGAAAGAAAATTTATTTGGACATAGATAACCACACCTTGTTAGAATGATCCCTCTCTCCCTCACCATAGAGACATAATCCCCGCTCACTAGAGGGGAGTCCACTAAGAACCATGGATTCCAACCCATAACCCATTTTTTGGTTCCCTCAATTTACTTGACCTCAATCAACTCACAAATGACCCCATCACACACAATGACGATTGGGTAGACATGCCATGTAAGCTCCCTTATGACTTAACACAATTTGAGGAAAAATTACATAAATACCCTAACGCCCACATAACCACATACCAATTATGGTGTGGATCAATCAACCTCAAAGAGGACACCGTTAGGCTCAAACTTTTTCAATGGACTTTAATAGGATCCACTACCAATTAGTACATTTAACTTCCCACGAAGAAATTTTGGGATTTAAAAACAGTCACAATCAACTTTTTGACCTATTTCCATCTTCATGCTCACTAAGAAGCTGATAATGAACTCCTCACCACATTGAGGCAACCAATTTCTACCCTTATCACCAATCACATACACCCATGGTGACATTGTCAGTGGTTATGAAAACACATAACCTTACCCGCTAAATTACTTTGTACATAGTTAAGTCTCTACTACCACAAATAACATGAGAGGCCCTATTATCCAACCCCCAAACCAAGGCTAATGTAATAGGCATCGCCCTCGAACTTGACCCATTGTACACAAAAACAACTTGTATGAATATCTACATACTTGATGCACCTCACTTCCCTCATTGACCACCACATTAAGAGATGGTGTTGATGGCCTAATCAGATATGCCCAACATACTTTTCCACCCTTAAATCAACAACATATCGACACATATATGTATGACAAACCTCATCCCTTACTCAATCCATCCAACCTGTATGGACATCATACCTCATATGGACCTTCATTTCCCTACGAACCACATGCCTTATATGCATTACCACCTTGTTACACAACCTCTCTAGGCCCTCCATCACCAATGTGGCAATGGGCATGCCCTAACTTAAACTTACTCTACATTAACCCACATCTTAGTCACCCACCACAAACATAAGCGACCAATTTTTCTTAAGAGAGCACCATTTTCTTATTAGGTCGGGGTCACATCCCCCAGCCCCATTCACAACCAAAACACTAGGAAACAACCCGAACAAGGATGCAATAACAACAAGACTTAGAACCCCATTCAAGGAGGCACATACTCTATAACCCAAACTGAAACCAAAAATCTAAACAAGGAAATTGGGCCACAAAACCCCGACAATGGAACAACCACTCCCATGTAACATGCAACCATTACATTCACCAATTACCGGTGATGCCAAAAATTAGTAGGCGGTTTGGCACACCGTACTTAAGTGAGGCACCCCCTCCACCACCTTAACTAACTTTCAGTCAAAACCCCTTCCCACAGAGTCAACAAATGCTTATCATGCACCTACCCCCTGATGACAATAGGGAGAAGCTTTACCAACCCATGCATGATGTCTTCATCATGTCCATAGGTAGTCCACTTTTAATGTCTAATCTCTACAACCTTTCTATGTTCACCATCTCTATCAATTCCATTAATGGCTAGTCTATACCATACCAATGAGACATGGAGAATATAACAACATTTTTCCATCCATGTACGAATTCCATGCTCCCTCATTTTGTAGGTATTGAAGCCACTCATGTGGAAAAATCCACATATAAGAGGTGTTCCAATGCCTCCCACCCTTAATTGTTAACAACCTAGCAACCCCAGTATATCCTCTCTCTCTCACACACAAGGGATCATTACTAGAGAGGTTGTCACATGAAGGAAACCTAGAGAATAATATCTCAAAGGTTAGAAAGACAAGGACCTCATATCTGCATTAGGATACACTTCTCATGGACATAGGAGCTCAATATCCCTTCATCCCCAAGGGCCATCCTTTGTTTCCCCCCTACTCGGCCATGTTGGTGAACCCATTATGGCTACCGTGATTCTCGTGGGGGTATCCAATCCTCTAAAGTCATCTTGGAGTTACACTTTTGCCTAATTGCAAGAGTCTGCTCCACCAAATTTACTAAAGACTTTCCCTTGGCTCCAATTGCATGAGCTCCCTTGATTCCATTGGCAAGACGACCCACAAGTTCAAAATATGGAATGTTGATTGTTGAGATTTGGGTACCAAGGAAAGTGGTCCCCTTGTGTTTGTGAGGCTCTAAACACAAAGGGGGGGAGTATTACCCTCATGATTGTACTTTATATTATAATTTCACTTTGACTTTATTAACTTAAGTCTAAAGTGACTTTATTCACTTAAGTCATAAAGTGACATTGATTTCACTTAAATGTTAATTAATGAACATAACGTGAAACTTAAGTGAGTTTATGAGATCTAATCTCATCCACTCATCTTGGAGAAAAGATTAGATCTAATTTGAGCCCTTGGTTTCTAGGTTATCCTTAAGGATTAGGCTAAAGGAGGGAACATAGCGAAAAGTGAGATTCATTCATTCACTTGGAGTAAGAGTGAAAGAGGAAGAGAGGAGAAGAGAACTTGGAGAAGAGGAAGAACAAGGGTGCACCATTGTTGAGGAGGCTTGAGCTTGAGGAGGTGCTTTGGTGAGAGGCTATGTCGCATGAGCTAGTGGTGTCTTCTTACCTGGAGCATGAGCTAGTAGGAGGGCACACTCAAGGAATGAGGGAACAA
This sequence comes from Picea engelmannii, assembly GCA_009831015.1. Classification (NCBI taxonomy): domain Eukaryota; kingdom Viridiplantae; phylum Streptophyta; class Pinopsida; order Pinales; family Pinaceae; genus Picea; species Picea engelmannii. Next base: position 33,209 of record ML798485.1, on the reverse strand, counting down.
CTAACAAGGGAGAGGGGACACTTGTATGTGTGTGCATTTGTGTCTTGAGGGCGCACCATTTTGGAAAAAGGGGTGCAATTTTAAATCTAGTAGGAAAGGGCTTCAAGGAGGGTGTTTCACTACTTTCAGTCAGGAAAATCATCTAGAGGGGTACAAGTCTATTCTAGCAAGCACAAAGAAAGAGGGGACTCCATCGCAAGCTTGAGAAGAGTTGCTTATGTATTAGGTTCCATTGTTTCATTTCTTTTATTGTATCTTTTGCTTGAAGACTCCATAATATATCTCTCTTACTAGTTTTCCCCATGGGAGTTTTTCCAGGGTCATGTTGACCAAACACACTTGTGTACATTTGTCATGGTTGCTTAGTATTTTCAGCATGTAGTTGTTTAATATTCTAGAGGTGTATTTGATGTTTAATGCATGTTAAAGAAGGCTAACTTGGAAAAAAAACTATCCATCATTAAACCTTATAACAAGAGGTAGTAAAGAGAATCAAATCAAAGTTTAAGGGAAAGTTTCAGAGTGGGAAAATTTTATGCTTGTTTGTTGTTTTGGATAGGGAAAAAACTGTACTAAAAACAGTGAGAAAAAAGTTTGAAAATGCCTAGAACTTAGTTCCCAACAAGAGGTCATTTGATAGGCATGTTGGGAAGCCCCGGGATCCTCAAATTTCTTCATGGTATCAGAGCCTGAGGGAAAAACAGGTGGCTGATTTTTTGGAGAAAATTGTTGGAAGATTTCTCACTTGCGTGGAAGCTTCTTTTTTTCACACTTGAGTTTTATGTGTTGGAGGATTTGTTGTGTTGCTCAATGTTTCTCATTTTTACTTGGTTAGAGTGTATCAATTTTAGCATCTAATGATAACCATGTTGGTGGCAGGTGTTGTGTTGCTTATATGTTTAGTATAATGCACTCATTAATTATCAATTTGGGATTTATAATCAATAGAGTTACAAGACACCAGTAAGAAAGGTAATTTCTAATGTCACAAGTATAGAATTAAACTAGATTATGCATGTTGGAAACAAATTAAAATAGAAAATTGCAATGCACTTTGATTGTCTTTCACAGAGAGGCTATCTACTCCATTATGGCACATGCAAGTATGAGATGGAGTTGGTTTGACAGATCAACTCTGCTATCTGACCCAGAAAACTAACTATGCAATCCACACTTCTGAAAGGGAAATAACACATCAATCATCAAGACATAGCATGGGTAGTTCAATAGTCAATATACTGAGTATGTTGTGGTTCACAATGTGTTGTTGTGGACTTCACTAGTTCTCCTTCAAATATGTCTGACCACTGTTGCCAACATTCATGTCTAAAAACCAAATTCATAAAAACAGAGCATATGCAAAAACAAAGCAAGTAAAGATCTCTAAACAATTATATAATGGAAATTCTAGTCTAAGTTGTACTGCTATCATCTAACAGAGTTAAAGCTTAAGCTAATTTAACATTTACACTACTGAAAACAAATGCTAATGCTAATCTACAAAGATGCTGACCTTTGTTGGGTGGTGGGCCCTTGCCGCTTCAACAGGTCAGCTACCGAAGTCTACAGTAAACTTGTCTTCAACCCACACATTACTCTCACTCAAATCTCAAAACATAACATCAAACTTTTGTTAACAACTCAACTCATATTCAATCATAGACAATCAAGACATGGAGATAAATGACG
>ML798485.1:3816-31470 GCA_009831015.1 Picea engelmannii | reverse complement strand
CAGTAAACTTGTCTTCAACCCACACATTACTCTCACTCAAATCTCAAAACATAACATCAAACTTTTGTTAACAACTCAACTCATATTCAATCATAGACAATCAAGACATGGAGATAAATGACGTTCTTCTATTAGTCTTCACTTAGAATATATTCTGCAATATCACACACTACTTCACATGTTGGTAATATGCTAACTCTCCTTTTCCACCATCCTTGCCACGACTATTTAATAGTCTTAGTCGTGAAACACAAGGAGGTGAAATGATTTGCAAATCAGTCAAATGTTTAAATTTAATTATTCGGTTACATCTTTTAGCTTCATCCTCATGACACAAAGTGCATGAGGATGAGGCAATCAACAAACTATTCTAACATAGCCTTGATAAAGCAAATAAACATCCACCAATTGTCTTGGGCGATCTGGAGCTAAACTTGGCACATTCGGTTCTCTATATTGGTACCGGATCATGACAGGTAGATGGTACCGGATCACAACAGTGCGCAAATGGTGGTACCGGATCACAACAGTCCACGATCGTTGGTACCGGATCACAACAGATGAGATTTTAGTATCGGATGCGTTTGGTACCGGATTTAGACAGTGGCAGTCTTGGTGCACAAGTACTGGATAGCTGAGCTGGTACAGGAAGGCTGGATATCTAGAGGTCAAAGATTATACATGGCAAATTGAAGCATTAGTACATGAAATATTTAATTCCTTAACTCAATAAACCACAAAATGCATGAATTAACAATACTTTACCTTATGACCTTATCACTAGCTAATGGTAACATTCTTGTCATTCACCCAAGCTTTAGGTAAGCCAAAAAGGTATAGATGAAGAGTATAATAGGGTAATGGGGATGTCAATTTTGGGTCTCAACATTCCCCCATGCCAAAATCATTGCATGTCCTCATGCAATTGAAAACAAACCCAAATTTTTTCAAAACTTGAGACTATGTTCTTTACTTTGGTGGATCAATGATGTTGATGGTTGAGGCCTCTTCTTTCAGCTCCCTTTTGATGACCCTAACATATTGTAGGAGTCGTAATACCTTCTTGAGCTTGTTAGAAGTCTCTTCATGGTCATCTTGAAGTTGTTGGCTGGTTATTTTCAATTGCTCATTTTCCTTTTTGATATACCTATCCAAGAATTGGTATTCTTTCACTTCTTGTTTGAGTTCCTGATTTTGTTTTTGCAGTTCCCCAATATTTTTCTTCATTTGTTCTTTTGTCAAGGTCTTTGTTGACTCCATCATTACTGGCTGGATGCACTCCCTTTCCTAGACTTCCTCCCTCATCCCACATAAAGTAACAGTGGCTTTCTCCTCGGTCAAACTAGGGATGTCATCTTGGACTGATAAATCCTCAGAAGGGGAGGTAAGATCGATTGGATCATCCTATGTATGAGGACATACTATTGTTTTTCCGTTCTTTGCCATGCTCCTCGTAGTTCTTTTACAAGGAGGTACCGGATCAGGGGTGCTCACAGGCTTCCTTTTCTTCTTTTCTAATTGTGAAATGTGACAGGGGATTGTGCCATAGACTGTTTACTTTTAGTTTCTGAGCTATTCTTCCCTTTCTTCATCATTTTTTTCTGATGGCCCTCTTTCTCAACTGCCACCATTGAAGTCTCCTCTGCTAATTTGTTTTTACCTTTTGATTCAGAGATTTTAAAAGTCTTGTTGACTGTGGAAGAGGGTCCTGCTTTTTCGTGTTGGCTTGCTGCCCTAGATGATGGTGGAGTTGTCTTATCCTTCTTGCTCTTTTTCTTTTGAGGTTCCTTATTTTTCTTTGGATCATGCTGGGTTTCCTCCACAGGTTTGTTTTCTGTGGGAAGGTGTTGAGTGATAAGAGTTTTCCAACTAATCCTTTGTTTCCTAAGTTCATGTAAAACTAGCATTTTAATGAGACCTTCATGGTAAACGCTAGTCTTCTCAGTTTTGGATATGGATTTAACACCTCTTACCATTTTGTTCAAACTCATCCATAGAAAATATGGGAAATCAATTTCAGGGCCTCCTTCAAAGTGTAATAGAAGCCTAAGATGATATATGAAGGTCACAACATACCTGCCCTCACAAGTGACGAATCGTTGAATACTAGTAATCATTGGATGATACTCTTCCTTGATATAGTTCCTAGGGATCCCCTTTTTCCAGTCAGGGTGCTGATGATCTTCTTTCAAGAATCCTTGGCACATTTCCTTGTTGATTCCTACACCTTTGAAGTATTTGTCTCCTCTGTTGGGTAATCCTGTGACCTCCCTTAAGGTTGCTTCATTGATTGTCAATTGTAGATTGCCTATATGTGCAATCTCCCCATCGTAACCCTGAATAAATTCGTGAGATATCTTCTCGTGCCAGCCTGTGAATTTTTCCAGAAATGGTATCCATCCCGATCTAGCATATTTTTTTTTACATAATTGGAACTCCTTGGTTTCCCTATAAATTTGGAAGACCGGTTCATGTCTACTAACGACCATCGTTATAAGTTGTGAGAAAAGGATCGGGCTGTAGCACAAGGGTTTAGTCAATTGATGAGGGTAAGGGTTTGGTACCGGAAAGGAGTAGGCTCGGGACTAGAGAAAGCTCATGATAAGGGGGAATATGGTGATGTTGTTGATAATGCGAATGGTAAGTTTAAGTAAAGATGCCGCAAGGAAAATTTATGACCATGTGAGGCTTATCTGGATGGCTTTTCCACTAGATAAGCCATTTCATTTCTACCCGTTACTGTAATGATGAGGACAAGACATTGGGTATCAAAGCATCATTTTGGGATAGGTGATTGGACTTTCGGGTGGTGAATTTGATGTTGGATCATGGTTCATGACATAAGATAGGTTCGTGAATTTCTTAAGGATGAAATATATTCGTGGCTTATAATTACTAGACATGCTTCATATTTTGATGTGATTTTTCCCTTAACCATGTTTGAGCGCTATAAGAGAATTGATTAAGTTTAGGCATATGGGTATGAGGGATAGGTGTATGTCTTTAATACTAAGGTCATAAGATCTAGTATATATTTTCATACTTATTGTAGTTTTATGAGCATAGGAAAATAAATACCATGTTACCTTTGCCTTTACCTTTGTATGATCAATACCCATAGCATGTGTGACTGCTTGTAAATTGTCAAAATTCATCCTTTTAGACTGAAGCTTCTTGAAAACTTGGTACGGGAATATCCTGTACTTCTTTTATTCCTTGCTTATCTTCTTTTGTATTTGATTCTATAGGGTGATCATGTGAGTCTGAAAAAGAGTTATGAAGGGGCTCTTTAACCTTCCCCCATGCCGAAGATGTTGTATATCTGTATGCAAGAAGATTCAACATTTTATATCATAATGGAGAAAAGATGATAAGAGGAAAATAAACCAATCAAATTCCAGAAGTACATTTATCACCTAGCATATGATCTGATACCTAAAAAGTGAAATTTCCCTTCGTTTGATGGATTATTGACAAAGGTGGCATTCAACAGTGAAACAAGGAATATTTATATGTTTTCCAGAAGAACAGATCCCACCTAACTTGCTTCAGAGATTTATTATGATTGGATTTTATAGATAAATTTCACAGTATAAGTAGATTAGACTCCCTAGTTAGGGCTCCACTCTTAAGAAGTTTCCTTCTTAGGTAATGTAGGCTTTAGATGTCAGACCGGTAAGTTGACTTAGGGTGATTCTCAAATGGACATTTGCTTGAAGTAATTATGTTGCTGATTAATCTGGAGTTTGTATCTCATGAAAGCCAATAGTGACCTTTTCTCTTTTTGTTTTGGATGACAAAAGTGAAATTTTCAATCAGACAAGTATAGATGAGACATTTCTCAACCAGAACCCATTTCCAGCAAGCCTATTCAGTACTCTGGTGGGGTAGTTGTGATAATTAGTGAGAGGTGCCTTCCCCAGGAAGAATGCCCCATTGCCAACATGCCTGTTCAGTACCCTGATGGGTTTGCATAGTCATACCACAGACCGGTACTCGCTGCCAGCATACCTGTTTAGTATCCCAGCGAGTTAGTCTCTTAAACCCTTTTTCCATCAGAGGCTTCTTGTCCATAGTTACCTATTTTGGTTTTTATTAAAGAGTGCTTTGCACGGTGACAGGGGAGGCTCATCTGAAAACCTTTTTACATGTTGGGATGGTATTGGGTTGGAAGGCATATACTCTTCTTTTGGAAGTCTTTTAAAGATTTGTCTGAAGGAAAAATAAACTTTTATGCACATTATTTCTTTAGAGTGATCTAGATGTATAATTTTGTCTGAATTTGTCCATAAGAGAATGTCCTAAAGTTTCCTTAGGGTACTAGTACATCCTCTTCCATAAAAGTTTTGGTAGTGTGGCCATGGTAGAGAGTGTTCATATACTCATATGTTACTCTTTAATAAGATAATCCAATGAATATTATTGAAGTCTGGTTAGGGTTAGATAGTTACTTATAGGCTAATATATATTTTTTCTTTAAATCATGCTGAAATACTAGGTAAAGGAAACTTCTAGTCTTTGAAGCGGATTATGGCTCTTTGAGAAATCATATGTAAAGATTGTGTCCTTTTTATTTTGTTTTTAAGCAACAGAACCAAAAGAAATTAAAATACTTCCCTTTAGTTGTCAACATAACCAAAAGAAATTATTGCTTCACAAGGGCTGTCATTTGATACTGCATATGACTTCTTGGTTCCAGCTTAAGTAGTTGTTTGCATGGCTTCATACTTCATATTAATTGACATAGGAATTTGAAGTATGCGTATTATGCTTTGTCAATCAGGTAATGTGTCTTGATAGTACTGTAGAAGGGCAGACTTCTGGTATCGGACTGGTACCCAACTGCTGGTACTAGACTACTGGTACCGGACCAGAACAAGATTTTTGGTACCGAAGCAGAACATAATATTGTTGATGTCTACAAACTATTGTTTAGCAAGTCCGTGAAGGATCAAATAAGTTATAGAAATTTACTTACAAAAAAAGAGAAAAAAAATAAAATTGCGAAAGTAAAACAAAAGGAGGTAAGAATCTCTTGTAAACTTCAGCTTATTAATAAAATTCGATCCACACCTATGTACAAAAAATTTCAAATAACCCAATCAATCAATGGGGATTAGTAGGAGGGTCTCCTTCCTTACTGATCATCTGCATATTTGAATTCTGTAGTATACGAGTCAGGAATTCTTCTTTTGACAGAGGTTTGTTGTAAACTCGCAACCGATGACCATTCACAAGTAGTGGTGTATGTTGTTCATCAATTGTCTTTATCCTGATTGAACCATTATCGTAGACAGTGTCAATTTCGTAAGGTCCCATCCAACAGGTGGTTAACTTACCTTTGAAGTTCTTGAATCCATTGTCATACAATAGGGCCCAATCTCCTTGTTGAAATTTTTTCTTTTTGAGATACTTGTCATGCCATTTTGTTCTATGTTCTTGAATGAGGGTAGTTCTTTGAAGTGCTTCCTGCCTAGTTTCACTCAATTCATTAAGCTGCAAGAGTGTTTGTTGTTGGTTTTCATCCAAGTTCATGCCAACTTGTACTGCAGTCCTAAAGGTTTTGATCTGGAATTCTATGGGAAGAAGCACCTTCTTCCCATACACCAACTCATAGGGTGTATGTCCTGTTGTATTCCTCCAGGTGATTCTATAAGTCCATAAGGCTTCTAATAATCTGTCATCCCAATCCTTATGGTGCAACTTTACTGTTTTGGTAAGAATGGACTCAATAACTTTTTTGGTAGATTCTACTTGTCCATTTTCTTGTGGATGGTAGGGTGTATATTTCCTGTGTTTGATTTGGTATTGTTCTGTAATAGCTTTGACTAGATGAGAGGTAAATTGAGTTCCTTGATCAGTCACAATTTCTAGTGGTACACCAAATCTAGTAAATATATCATTAAAAAGGAAATCTACCACTGATTGTTCACATGCAACTGGTAAAGCTTTTGCTTCAACCCATTTAGTCACATAGTCAGTGCATACAAGTATATACTTTTTATTTTTAGATGCAGGGTTAATGGGCCCTACAAAATCTAATGCCCATTTCTCGAAAGGCTCAATAACTATTTGGGCTTGAAGTGGCATTTGGTCTCGTGCAGTAGGCTTACCCATGCATTGGCATTCATCACAATTGGATACATAGGTTTTAACATCTCTGAAAATATGGGGCCAGTAGTAACCAGACTGCAGAACTTTGTAAGAAGTCCTTTTGTCTGCGAAGTGTCCTCCACAAGGACCATCATGGTAGGCTTGCAAAATATCATGAATTTCATCTTCCCTTACACATCTCCTGATCACCAAATCTGGCTCTGTTTTGTAGAGGCAATCATCGTGCCACATATAATTTTCACATAGTTGAATTACTTTCTGTTTTTCTCTAGGAGACAATTTCCGAGGCATCTTCCCTGTCACAAGATAGTTAGCGACATCTGCATACCACAGAGTGAATGTAGAAATGGCAAATAAATTTTCATCAGGAAAGTTATCTTCTACTGGTGCATTATCTCCCAGATGAATCATTCTAGATAAGAAATCAGCCACAAGATTATCTTTACCAGGTCTATCAATAATGTTGATATTAAACTCTTGTAATAATAAGAGCCATCATGTAACTCTAAGATTTGTTATAGGTTTATTCATTAAAAAAATGATGAATGAATGATCAGTGTGTACAAAAGCTTGATATCCTGTAATATAGTATCTAAATTTATTGATAGCATGGACTACAGCTAGCAATTCTTTTTCTGTGACCGTATAATTAACTTTAGTTGGAGACAGATTTTTACTAACGAAGTAAATAGCATAGGGCATTTGATTTTCTCTTTGTCTAAGGACTGCCTCGAGGGCTATGTATGAGGCATCAGTACAGATATGAAAAGGAAGGGACCAATTTGGTCCTCTTAATACAGGGGTAGTTGACAATTTTTGTTTTAGAATTTTGAAAGATATTTGGCATTCATCATCCCACTTAAATTCAGATTCTTTAGATAATAATTTGAATAAAGGGGTAGCTAGGCTTGTAAAATTTGGAATGAAAATTCTATAGTAGCCAACATGTCCTAAAAAGCTACATAATTCCTTTTGTGAGGAAGGTATTCTAATTTGTGTGATGATATAAAAATTTTCCGGATCAACTCTCATTCCAGAACTAGAAATGTGATGTCCCAAAACAATACCTTCAGTGAGCATCATTTTTGATTTTTCATTACTTAAGGAAAGATTAGTTTCCTTACACCTAATCATGACTTTTTCTAGACTGGTCAATGCTTCCCGGAAGTCTTGTCCATGGACTGTAAAGTCATCCATGTAGACTTCCACACAATCATTGGTCAAGTCAGAGAAAATGGCTAGGACAGCGCTTTGAAAAGTGGCTTGGGCATTGCAAAGTCCGAAAGGGAGCACCCTATAAGCATATGTGTCCCAAGGGCAGGTGAAAGTGGTCGTCTCCTGGTATGCGGGTGTTATTTGTATCTGGTTGTAACCACTAAACCCATCCAAGAACGAAAAATACTTCTTTCCGGATAGGGTATCCAACACCTGATCAATAAATGGTAAGGGAAAATAATCCCTGTGGGTGGCTTTGTTTAACTCCTAGAATTCTACACATATCATCCACTTACCATTTTTCTTAGGAACTATGACAAGTGGAGATACCCATTGACTATCTAAAATGGGGTATATGAGATTGGCTCAAAGGAGTTTTTGCAATTCCTCTTTTACAATATCTTTGAGGGATGAATTCATCCTTCGCTGAGGCTGTCTAATTGGTCTAATTTGGTCATTAGTGTAGATATGATGTGTGCATGTGTCAGGGTGAATGCCTTTCATGTCTACATAATCCAATGCAAAGGCATCAAATTGTCTTTGGAGCATTTCAATCACTTGTGTCTTTTGTTCTGGGTCCAAACTAGAGTTGATATACAATGATTTTCCTGGGATAATCTCAACAAGTTCAGTAGTTTCTTCCTTATCTGAGGAGGCTGGTGATAAAGTATATAATTGAGTGATATCAAGGTGCCAAGTTTGTTGAAATTCAGAACTAAAAATATCTGACAATTCTGCAAAAGACCTTGGGTATTCAATGCAATTTGTGTCAGCCAAAAATAAGCTTAAGACTTGTTCATCTGATTGTTCTTGTATTCCTCTTAATTGTTCAAGTGTTAATAGAGGTTTGATGCAATCTTCTTCTCCATAAGGTTTTTCTAACCAAATAGGTATTTCTTGTGCCGGTTGGGCAGGAGGGAAGATGACAAGTTTTTGGCTATGTATGCCATTGGATATAGTCATCTCACCAGATCGACAACAAATAAAGGCATCTGTTGTGGCCAGCCAAGGGTGGCCAAGAACCACAGGGTGTCTTGGTTTGGAGGATGATTTAGAGTAGATGACTAAAAAGTCTACTGGATATTCCCAAGAAGCTAGAGTGACTGTGACAACATCTAGACTTCCTGCAGGGCTAATGACTGACTTATCTGCCAACTCGATCATGGTTTGGGTTGGTCTTAACTGGTTGATTTGGATCTTTTGCATAGTGTCCAAAGGATTTACATTAATAGCTACACCCAAATCAATGAGTGTGTTTGGTAGAGAAATGCCGTTAATTTCGACAGTGAGTACTGGATTTCCAGGGTCATTATATTTGTATGGCATTTCAGAAATAAATTCAGATAATTGTCCCACTACCTGAACAAGGGGAGGTTCCTTCTTCTTCCTTCCTGGTTTCTTAATGCAAAGATCCCTTATGATTTTGGCGTATATAGGGATATCCTTAATGGCTTGTAGCAGAGGTATTTTTATGCACACATTTCGTAATTCATCTTCTATATCTCTGTGCAAGGGTGGGTTGGGTTTCTTCACTAATAGTCTTTCGGGGTAAGGTGGGAAATTAATTTGTTGGGGTACTCATACAGACTGAGAAGTGATTGGAATAGGAGGCGAGGCCTCTTCTTCTGCAGGGGTGGTTTGAGTGTTTTCTTCCTTAGAATGATTATCATTTTCTTCCTGAATTATTACTGCAGGATCTAATTGGTTTACAACTTTCCCCGATCGTAGTTGAATTTCATAGCTAGGGAAGGTTTGAGCTTCTGTATTCTGCACAGGGTGGGTGGGTCGATTATTGGGGTTAGGGATTGGCTGGGCAGGGATTGTTGTTGGTCTTGGAGGATTGTGGGCAACTTGGTTTTGTGGTTGTTGATTGGCATTTATAGATACTTGCTGCTGTTGATTAGGGTTCAAGGGGGTTGTAAATTGCTGTTGTATAGGAGGTGGGAGTAAAGATTGCATCTGTGGTGGGTTGAATCCAGGTAGTAATTGGGAAATGTTTGCAGGGTACTTTGGATATGTAGGGTAATAGGGATTTCCATACATAGGTCCCCTCCAACCTTGTTTCCAAGGTTGAGTTTGCTGAGGTGTCCATTGTGGATACGTCACTGGGGAAGGACCCCATTGTTTTTGTTGATATTGTGCAATAGGGTCATAAAATGTATTGGGATTTTGGGCTCTCCAAGGTCTTCTGGAAGGGTATGGTTGTTCTTGTGAGACTCCTCCTCCCCTATACATGGCTTGTAGCTCAAGCAAGGTTGGACACTCAGATGTGGGGTGTTCTAGTGTACACAAACCAAAGATTTCTATGAAATTTAATGGGCATTCTTTCTCTTTGTTGTGCTTCTTTCAACATCTATGACAAAATATTGCTAAAGAAACTTCTTCTTCTTGTTTCTTTTTCAGTTTCAGAGTATCTAACTGGTTACTTATTGTGCTCAAGATGTCTATTTTAAAGTTCTCCAATAAGTTTCCTAACTCAGTTCTGGTGACAGTCCCTGAGCTTTGTTTTGTATTTCTGCTAAAAGGATCTCTTGGTCCTTTGCATGTTTTAGCTTGTCCTCTTGAGTACCTCCTACAATAATCTGCAATTTCTAAAAAAGGCTTTTGGTGTACATCTCTTGAACTCAATAAGTTTAAAATTTCTATGCAATCATCTTTGAGACTTTTCAAGAATATAGTTCTTACTACAACTGGGTCTGTGGTGAATAGTTTTGACTTTTGATAGTTGTATACAAACCTTTCTAAGTAGTCTTCAGGGTTTTCATCTTTTGTTTGCTGCATTTTAAAAATGTCGTTTTTAACATTATCCTTACAATAGTCTTGGTATTTTCGTAAAAATATGTCTTTCATTTGATCCCAAGAGAGGATTGTATTTTCTCCTAAGTTCATGAACCATCTTAAGGATGAATCTTTCATTGTAGCAGGAAAGAGCTTAAGTTTTTGGGCATCATCTAAGTAGTTATAACTTCTACATAATATGTCAAACTCGAATATAAATAAATCTGGATCTTCAGTTGACATACCTCTGAAAGTGAGTAATGATGATAGTGAGATATTCTTCATGCTGATGTTTATGGAAATATCCAAGATTGGAAACCCAAAAGTCTCAGTCTCTGTGGCTACATTTCCTTCTTCTTCTACCATTCTACTGATGGATGGTTCAGAAACTAGATTTTCTGTGTCTCCTAAATATTCAGCAGACTCACGTTCTGCCTGTCCCAATACTGATTCTTTCATTTTAGGTTCTCTTTCTGGAGCCTCACTGGCTCCCTTTGAATTTTCTGTTGGTGGAATTTTTCCTGCACCAGTGTCAGTTGGATTAGTNTTTTTGAATCTTTGGAGCTTACAAATTTACCCTTGTTATCTCTATATCTATGCATAAAATGGAAATTTGATTCTTTAACTGAATTGAATTCCTAATTCTATCTAGAAGGTAAGAAGGCAACCTAGCTTCGGAGAACCCCACTCTAGTGGCCGTGTGGATCTTCACTCATGTCTTAAACGTTTTATCCTCCTCCCTCAAGCAACCTTAATTTTTTTTATACAAATAATCTAAGCTAAAAAACCGTTTGCAACTCCCCCACAATGACGCCAAAATGTTGTGCTTCTTATATGTTTAGTATAATGCACTCATTAATTATCAATCCAGGATTCGTAATCAACAGATTTACAAGACACAAGTAAGAAAGGTAATTTCTAATGTCACGAGTATAGAATTAAACTAGATTATGCATGCTGGAAACAAATTAAAATAGCAAACTGCAATGCACTTTGGTTGTCTTTCACAGAGAGGCTATCTACTCCATTATGGAACATGCAAGTATGAGATGAAGTTTGTTTGATAGATCAACTCTGCTATCTGACCCAGAAAACTAACTATGAAATCCACACTTCTGAAAGGGAAATCACACATCAATCATCAAGACATAGCATGGGTAGTTCAATAGTTAGTATACTGAGTATGTTGTTGTTCACAATGTGTTGTTGTGGACTTCAATAGTTCTCCTTCAAATATGTCTGACCACTGCTGCCAACATTCATGTCTAAAAACCAAATTTATAAAAATAGAGCATATGCAAAAATAGAGCAAGTAAATATCTTTAAACAATTATATAATGGAAATCGTAGTCTAAGTTGTACTGCTATCATCTAACAGAGTTAAAGCTTAAGCTAATTTAACATTTGCACTACTGAAAAAAAATGCTAATACTAATCTACAAAGATGCTAACCTTTGTTGGGCGGTGGGCCCTTGCCGCTTCAATAGGTCAGCTACCGAAGTCTACAGTAAACTTGTCTTCAACCCACACATTACTCTCACTCAAATCTCAAAACATAACATCAAACTTTTGTTAACAACTCAACTCATATTCAATCATAGACAATCAAGACATGGAGATAAATGACGTTCTTCTATTAGTCTTCACTCAGAATATATTTTGCAATATCACACGCTACTTCACATGTTGGTAATATGCTAACTCTCCTTTTCCACCATCCTTGCCATGACTATTTAATAGTCTTAGTCGTGAAACACAAGGAGGTGAAATGATTTGCAAATCAGTCAAATGTTTAAATTTAATTATTCGGTTACATCTTTTAGCTTCATCCTCATGACATGAAGTGCAAGAGGATGAGGCAATCAACAAACTATTCTAGCATATCCTTGATAAAGCAAATAAACATCCACCAATTGTCTTGGGCGATCTGGAGCTAAACTTGGTACATTCGGTTCTCTATATTGGTACCGAATCGTGATAGGTAGATGGTATTGGATCACAACAATGCACAAATGGTGGTACCGGATCACGACAGTCCACAGCCGTTGGTACCAAATTGCAACATATGAGATTTTAGTATTGGATGCATTTGGTACTGGATTCAGACAGTGGCAGTCTTGGTGCACAAGTATCGGATAACTGAGTTGGTACAGGAAGGCTGGATATCTAGAGGTCAAAGATTATACGTGGAAAATTGAGGCATTAGTACATGAAATATTTAATTCCTTAACTGAATAAACCACAAAATGCATGAATTAACCATACTTTACCTTATGACCTTATCACTGGATAATGGTAGCGTTCTTTTCATTCACCCAAGCTTTAGGTAAGCCAAAAAGGTATAGATGAAGAGTATAATAGGGTAATGGGGATGTCAATTTCGGGTCTCAACAACAGGTTTGAGGGTAGAGGATAGGCTTGTGGGGGAAATAAATTGGTGCCTGTGGAAGGCCAGAATAGTCTTGATTCCAGAGGAGGGACAACTATTTGACATTGTGGAGAATCCTATAGTACCTCCTACAGAGGCAGTGCTCATGGTTGAGTTCTGAATGAGGAACATCAGGGCGAAGAGAACTATCCTTGATGCGGTCAAGGACCATGTTGTACCTCACGTTTATGGTAAAGAGTTTGCATTTCATATGTGGAGGCCATTATGTGCTCTTTACTAGAGTCCTAACTAGAATCATAAGATGGTGCCCTAGGAGAAGCTAAGGGGCACCAAGATTAAGAAGAAAGATATAGTTACATCAGTCCTTATGAATTTTCTCAAATTTGTGATGAGTTGGCAACAATCAAAGAGATAGCTGATCCCTCAAAGTTGGCAAGGACAACCTTAAATGGATTTTCCAAACCTTAGGAGAGTTTTTTGCGAGGCATTGTGGCTAGAGAGTATATGCCCAGTTGGGAGAGGATCTAGGATGAATTTGTGCAGGAGGATATTAGAGTTGTATTTGGATATTATATTCAGGGTGGGGATGGTGATTAGGGTGATATTTCTCTTGTGGCTAAGGGAAAGAAGAAGACAAAGCGGTGGCCCAAAGGTGGGGCCAAGCAACAACAATCGAGACAAGATGAGGAACAGATGGATATGAGAAAAGTGAGATGCTTTTCTTGTAACCATTTGGGGAACTATGCTGGACAACGTCCCAACAACAACAACAACAAGAATTTGGGTGGTACTACAACGACAATAGAGGAGAAGGAGTTTTCCTTCTAGTTTGAGAGGAAGTGCTCCTTGATAGTTTGTTGTTCGACAATTGAGACACCATCCAACGTCTCATATATTGACAATGGAGCATCGAGTCACAAGTCAGGTGTGAGATAGAAATTCACTGATGTCAAAGATCCATATATCAGGTTGGAGATAATGCTTGCAGACGACACCATTGTGAGGGAAGTCGAGCATGGCACAATATCATTTCAGAGGGATTGTATGTCACCCTTGGTGTTCAGGGATTTATTGTATGTCTCGGGGTTGAAGAATAATCTTATTTCAGTTTCCTCCATCCAAGATAAGGGACTTGAGGTGTCGTTCCGAGGGATGAAGTCCTCATTCACCCTAAGGGGTCCAGTCTCACTTCTGGCAGATTGATTGGGGTGAGAGAGGGGAACCTTTATAGATTTCTTTTCCAGCCCTTGTATGCTTTGATGAGTAGAAAAAATAGTTATTTGTGTGAGTTGTAGCATCGTAGGATGGCTCACCAACATCATGGAGCTCTGAGATTGCTAAGAGAGATTGTGACTAGGATTCCACAGTCTAGAATTGAGCATCAAGAGGTGTGCAAAGGGTGTGCTCTTGGGAAGTACACCAGGACTATCTTTCCGAGCAGTGACAGTAGATCAAATGGGGTACTAAACTTGATAAAAATAGATGTTTGTGGGTCCATGTCATGTGTTTCCTTGGGTGGTCGAGAGTATTATGTTACTTTCATTGATGAGCACTCCAAGAAGACCTGAATCTTTTTCCTAAAGACCAAGAGTCAGGTCTTTAAGAGGTTTCAAGAGTTCAAGTCTCTTGTGGAGAACCAAACATGAATAAATATCAAGGTCTTTCGGTCAAATAATGGAGGTGAGTATACCTCCATGAAATTTGCAGAGTTCTGTACTGAGCATGGTATTAGAAGGCAGTTGACCGTTCCTTACAACCCTCAACAGAATGGGGTTGTAGAGAGGAAGAGCAGGGCCATAGTGAGTGCAATGAAGACTATGTTGCATTATCAAGCATTGCCATTCTACTTGTGGGAAGATGCTTGCAACACTACATTTTATCAATAGAACAAGAGTCCCCATAGAGTTGTGTGGAGGAAGACTCTTGAGGAGGCCTTCAACAAGAGTAGTCATGATGTTGAGAACCTGTGAATATTTGGGTACTCTACATTCTCTCATGTTTCCTCCGAGAAGAGGACAAATCTGAATCCCACTGCAGAGAGAGGGATTCTAGTTGGATACTCAGAGGTCTCAAAGGCCTACATGATATACATTCCAACACTAAGGAGAGTGTTGGTGAGAAGAGATGTCAAATTCAAGGAGGATAGATCCTTCAGGAGGTTACTTGAGTCGAGAGACAAAGTTGAGGAGGCCCCACAATTATAGAGTGATGCTTCATAGGGGACACAACCTCAAGCATCGAGTACACCGAGTTCAGGGTTGATTGGTCCACCCGGGATAGGTTAAGAGTCATAGTTTCCAAGTATATAGATATTTGGTGCATGTGCTTTAGCATCGCATAATATTGATCAGATATTTGTGCATGAGACACAGAGGCATGAGGAGACTACTTAGCTAGAGGTTAATACAGGGAAGATGAAACCGAAATGGTTTCAGGAGATCATGAAGGAGGTAAAGGAGTATGTTGGAGAGCTTCATAGGTTGATGACAAAGAACATAGTGCTAGATAGGTTTCGGTCCCAGTTGGATATGGTGACGAGCAAATAAGAGTTAGAGGACAATTTTTGTGAGCAGGTTACATATTTACTCACTGAGGCCTTGCCAAGGAGCAAGGATGTCCACTTCAGGGAGAAGTTTGGAGGGGTGAGTGACACTTTCCTCGGTAAGAGGCAATGTTGAGATTTGGGTACCAAGGAAAGTGGTCCCCTTGTGTTTGCGAGTCTCTAAACACAAAGGGGGAGAGTATTACCCTCATGCTTGTACTTTATATTATAATTTCACTTTGAATTTATTCACTTAAGTCTAAATTGAGTTCATTCACTTAAGTCATAAAGTGACATTAATTTCACTTAAATATGAATTAATGAACATAAAGTGAAACTATGGAAACTTGAGTGAGTTTATGAGATCTAATCTCATCCACTCATCTTGGAGAATGGCTTAGATCTAATCTGAGGCCTTGGTTTCGAGGTTATACTTAAGGATTAGGCTAAAGGAGGCAAAGGAGGGAAAATTGAGATTCATTCATTTACTTGGAGTTAGAGTGAAAGAGAAAGGGAGGAGAAGAGAAATTGGAGAAGAGGAAGAACGTGGGCACACCATTGTTGAGGAGACGCTTTGGTGAGAGGCTAGGGTGCATGAGCTAGTGTTTTCGTCTTACCTAGAGTGTGAGCTAGTAGGAGGGCACACTCAAGGAGTGAGGGCACAACTAGAAAGGGAGATGGCACATTTGTGTCTTGAGGGCGCATTTACTTGGAGAGGGTTTGCTTGGGAGAGGGCGCACCTTTGTGTAAAAATGGGTGCAAGTTTACATCTAGCAAGAAAGGGATTCAAGGAGGGCGCTTCACTACTTTCAGTTAGGTAAAGCATATAGAGGGGCACAATTCTACTCTAGCAAGAAAAAAGAAAGAGGAGACTCCATAGAAAGCTTGAGAAGAGTTGCTTATGTATCAAGTCCCATTGTTTCATTTCTTTGATTGTAGATTTTGCTTGAAGACTCCATAAGATATCTATCTCTCTTACTAGTTTTCCCCATGGGGATTTTTCCAGGGTCATGTTGACCAAAAGCACTTGTGTACAACATTTGTCATGGTTTCTTAGTATTTCCAACTTGTAATTGTTAAAGATTATAGAGGTGTATTTGATGTTTAATGCATGTTAAAGAAGGATAACTTGTACAACAAACTATCCATCATTAAAAATTATAACAAGAGGCACTAAAGAGCATCAAATCAAAGGTTAAGGGAAGATTTCAGAGTGGGTAAAGTTCATATTTGTTGGCTGTTTTGGACAGCGAGAAAACTGTCCTAAAAATAGTGAGAAAAGAGTTTGAAAGTACCTAGAACTTAGTGCCCAACAAAAGGTAATTTGACAGGCCTGTTGGGCAGCCCCATGATCCTCAAATTTCTTCAGATGGGGGAAATAACAATGTGCTAATTTTACCAATGAAACATGCCCTCATTAACTTTATTTATTTGTTCTACCGAGATAAATGAAATGCACTATACAACCTAGTATGGATGAGATGTGTAATGTAACGTAATGCTAATATATTAAAATTAAAGAAAAATTGAGGTCCATAAGATAATAATAAGAAGAATAAAAATAAAAAATGGTTATAATAAAAAATGTGATAATGATGATGTCTTTTAATGTCCATTACATTGCCTTGGTCTCTAGAAGAGAGAGTGAACAAAGAAAACTAGGAAATTAAAATCCCGAAGTTACTTATTTACACTTGTGTTTAGATACAAATTTAGATTAACAATAAAGTCTTTGAGCTTAGTTTGGTTGTATTGTTTTAGGATTTTATTAACAAAATTATAATTTGCATATATCTATATAGGCACATCTAATACTATTTTATAAAGGGCATCTTACAAGGAAATGTAGTAATACTAATAATAAAAAAATAAACATGTATAAATGCATGCTAACCTTGATTTTTTTAAGCATTTAGAGGTTTGTGGTAGATCCATCTTAACGTTGATTTTTTAAGTATTGAGAGGCTTGTGCTCAAGTGTCTTCTTGATACCTCTTGTTTCTCTTGGTGCTTAAGAGAGCATGGGTTAAGTAGGTTTAAGCTAGTTTATTAAAAGACTTTTACATTCTTATTTAATTTACTTTATAAGATTTCTTGTTTGATCCCACTCCGTACTTAGTAGATTAGGAGAGGAGATGGATTTAAACTTGTTTAAAAAAAGCATTCTAGAATCTTGTTGCATTTAGAAAAACAAGATACACTCAACAACATAGTTTAGTTGACATGAGTCACATATAATGGTGAGTGGGTGGTAAACCCAATAAATTAAAATGGGAAAAACTACCTTGTAGACATTAATAATAATAATAATAATAATCATAATCATCTATTTTTAAGGTCACTGCCAAGCCAGACATCAAATTTGTGTATGAGACCCCCTTGCCTAGCGATTTTACTGGTAAAGTCTACAGAGGTATACATACCCTACCCCCCTCTAGATTTGAACATGTGACCTCTTAGGAGGAAACACATGTTCTTAACCATTATGCACTTAACAACATAGTTTAGTTGACATGTGTCACATATAATGGTGAGTGGGTGGTAAACTCGATAAATTAAAGTGGAAAACAAACTAAGGAAAGAAGAGGCCTATATAAAAGGGAAAAAAAAGAATATAAATTCATCTTTAACTTGGATTTTTTAGACATAAAAATTATGAGCACTATTTTTTTTGGAGATCTTTTAAACATATTTTTTTTTCTAACATAACTCATTTTTATTAGAATCTTGTCTATTCCAGGGATGGAATTTCAAGCGTGGGTAATTTTCAGGTCAAATACAACTACAAATTCTTCCAAACCTTCAATATTCTAGGTTAAAAGTGTGAAAACTGACATTGAAGTAGTCAAAACTGTGAAATTTGATGGGCCATTTAATTTTGAAATTCCAATCCTAGTTGGTGTTTTAACTTGGATTTTTTTAACATCTAAAGTTTAAGCCTGGTTTTTATTGGAGATATTTTTAACACCAAATTTTTTAGCATGCTTCATTTTTATTACAATCTTGTCCATTTTGAAAGAAACAAGGTGCACTATGCAATCTATATTCTAGATTTTTTAAACACTTAAAGTTCAAGAGTTATTTTTATGTAAGATCTTTTAAACACCAAAATTTTCACACATATGCACATGTCTCATTTTAAATTTTAAACACCAAAATTTATGCCTCATTTTTATCCCAAATATTTTCAACATTGAAATTGGCATTGTTTAACCATTCTACGTTTTGGCATTTTTCACCGACAATATAAATTTAGGTGAAATCACCCATTTTTGTTGTAAAAATTGAATTTTTCAATGCATTAATGGATTCAATGTTGTCAAAAACCCCTAGAGTGCTTCTTATTTATTAATATCTATCTCAAGATCCATAATTATCTTGTCACTTTCCAATGTAGTTCAATTAACATGTGTCTTGTGGGGTAACATTGTGCACTTTACAATGTAGTTTGGTTGACACGTCTCGTGGAATTCTTTTGTTGATGGTAGTTTGGTTGACATATGTCTCTTGAAATTATTTGATTGATGGTAGCTGGGTAGTAACCACTATAAATTAAAAAGGAAAAAATTAACATTAAATATTAATAAAAACTAAAAAGAAAAAGCTATATATAAAAGAATAAGAAGCTTAATTTAAACAATCAAAGTCTACCTTAAAAATTTACATGGTTTAATCATTTTTATCTTATATTTTACCAAACATTTACTCATACACATCAATTTTTTAATATATATATATATATATATATATATATATATATATATATATATATATATATATAAATAAATAAATGATAAAAGACAAATCCTTTGCATTACTAATTAAGGAAATTATTAAAAAAAAGGAAAATAAAATAAAATAATAATAATAAAAAAAATAAATATGGAAATTGGTATCATGGTGTTCTAGAATCATTCTATGTGAGAAATGAGGTGCATTATACATATTAGTATTGTAGATATCATAAGGTATGGAGTCATTGTCTAATAACCATTATGCATTTTAGACTCGCATTTTGCATATCAGTATTGGAGAGATTGTAGCGTGACTTAATCAATTGCCTTAATATATATATATATATATATATATATATATATATATATATATATATATATATATATATATATATATATATAACACTACTTACAAGATATATATTCCAAGTAGCATAGATCGATTTTAATTATAGATATTTCAAGTATAGATATAGAGTGAAGATGGACCAATGATACCAAGTATATATAATACTACGATTCTAAGTAGGATAGATCCATTTTAATTAGAGATCTTTCAAGTATGAACGGTTTCAAAACCCCTAAACCCACCTTTAAATTACATTTATCAATTGTTAAAATTACCTTTTTTACTCATATACATCAATCTTTTAATCTCTATATAAATGATAAAGACACATATTTTGCATTACTAATCTCTATACACACTAATTTTTTAATCATACATCATAGTCTTGATTCTAGAGGAGGGAGAGCTATGGGACATTGTGGAGAATCCCGTAGTACCTCCTACAGACGCAGTGCTCATGGCTGAGTTCCAAATGAGGAACATTAGGGCCATGAGGACTATCCTTGATGTGGGTTGTACCTCATGTTTCTAGTAAAGAGTTTGCATTTTAGATGTGGCAGTCATTATGCGGTCTTTTCCACAGTCGTAACTAGAATCAGAAGATGGTGCTTCAGGAGAAGCTAAGGGGCACCAAGATGATGAAGAAAGATATAGTTACCTCAATCCTTATGATATTTTCTCAAATTCGTGATGAGTTGGAAACATTCAACAAGATAGTTGATCCCTCAGAGTTGGCGAGGACAATTGGGAGAGTTTTGTGCGAGGCATCGTGGCTAGAGAGCATATGCCCAGTTGGGAGAGGATCTAGGATGACTTTGTGGAGGAGGAGCTTATAGTTGGATCTGGATCTTATAGTCAGTAGCAGGGTGGGGGTGGTGATTAGGGTGATCTTGCTCTTATGGCTAAGGGAAAGAAGAAGACCAAGCAGTGGCCCAAAGGTGGGGCCAAACAAAAACAGTTGAGACATGATGAGCAACATACATATATGAGAAAAGTGAGATTCTTTGCTTGTAACTAGTTGGGGAAATATGTTGGACAATGTCCCAAGAAGAAGAAGAAGAAGAAGAATTTGGGTGGTACTTCAAGGACAATAGAAGAGGAGGATTTTTCCATCCAGTTTGAGAGGGAGTGCTTCTTGATAGTTTGTTGTTCAACAATTGAGACACCATCCAACGTCTCGTATATTACCAATGGAGAATCAAGTCACATGTCAGGTATGATAGAGAACTTCATTGATCTCATAGATCCAGATATCAGGTTAGAGATAATGCTTGGAGACGACACCATTGTCAGGGCCGTCGGGCGTGGCATAATATCATTTCAGAGGGAGTTTATGTTACCCTTGGTGTTCATGGATGTATTGTATGTCTCTGGGTTGAAGAATAATATTATTTCAGTTTCCTCCATCCAGGATAGGGGGCTTGAGGTATCCTTAAGAGGGACAAAGGTCCTGATTCACCCTAAGGGGTCTAGTGTCACTTTTGGAAGAGTGATTGGGATGAGAGAGGGGAACCTTTATAGATTGATTTTGTAGCCCTTGTATGCTTTGACGAGTAGCAAAAACAATCATTTGTGTGAGTTGTAGCATCGTAGGATGGCTCACCAACATCATGGATCTCTGACTCGATCGTTGAGAGAGATTGTGACACAGATGGAACAATTTAGCGTTGAGCATCAAGAGGTGTGCAGAGCATGTTCTCTTGGGAAGTACACCAGAACTATTTTCCCCAATAGTGCAAGTAGATTAGTTGGGGTACTAGAATTGCTACACACAGATTTGTGTGGTCCCATGTCATGTGTTTTCCTAGGTGGTCAAGAGTATTATGTTACTTTCATTGATGACCACTTTAGGAAGAGCTCGATAGTTTTCCTGAAGACCAAGAGTTAGGTCTTCAAGATGTTCCAAGAGTTCAAAGCTCTTATGGAGAACCAAAAAAGAAGAAATATCAAGGTCTTTCAGTCAGATAATGGAGGTGAGTATACCTCCACAAAGTATGTAGAGTTTTGCAATGAGCAGGGTATCAGAAGGAAGATGATCATTCCTTACAACCCTAAGCAGAATAGGGTTGCAAAGAGGAAGAGCAGGGACATAGTGGGTGCAACGAGGAGTATGTTGCATGATAATGAACTTCCATTCTACTTGTGGGAAGAGGCTTGCAATACTGTAGTTTATCTGTAGAACTAGAGTCCCCATAGAGATTTGTGGAGGAAGACTCTCGAGGAGGCCTTCAATGAGAGTAGGCATGATGTTGATCACCTACGCATATTTGGGTGCTCTACATTCTCTCATGTCCCCTCTAAGAAGAGGAAAAATCTAGATCCCACTACAGAGAGAGGGATTCTAGTTGGATACTCAGAGGTCTCAAAGGATTACATGATCTACATTCCAACACTAAAGAGAGTGGTAGTGAGGAGAGATTTTAGATTCAAGGAGGATATATCCTTCAAGAGGTCACTTGAGTTGAGAGACAGAGTTGAGGAGGTCCCACAGTTACAGAGTGATGCTTCGTCTCTAGTACACTGAGTTCAGGGGTGACTGGTCCACCTAGGACAGGTTCAAAGTCACAGTTTCCAAGTATATAGATAGTTGGTGCAGGTGTTGTAGGCTTATAGACTACTAATCAGAGATATGTGCATGACACTCATAGGCATGAGGAGACTACTCAGTCAGAGGTTACTTCAGGGAAGAGGAAACCGATATGGTTTAAGGAAATCTTGAAGGAGGAAAAGGAATATGATTGAAATCCTCAGAGGTTGATGAGACAATGTAGGGCATCAGATAGGTTTCAGTCCCACTTGGCTATGGTGATGAGAAAATAAGAGTTAGAGGCCACTTTTGATGAGAAAGTTTCATATTTACGCACAGAGGGCTTGCCAAGGGGCAGGGATTTCCACTTCGGAGAGAAGTTTGGAGGGGTGAGTGACACTTTCCTTTGTAAGAGGGAGTGTTGATATTTGGGTGCCAAGGAAAGTCATCCCCTTGTGTTTGTGAGTCTCTAAACATAAAGGGGGAGAGTATTACCCTCATTCTTTTATTTTATTCACTTAAGTCATAAAGTGATATTAATTTCACTTAAATGTGAATTAATGAACATAAATTCAAACTAATGAAACTTGAGTAAGTTTATGACATCTAATATTATCCATTCATCTTGGAGAAAGGCTTAGATCTAATCTGAGCCCTTGGTTTCTAGGTTAGCCTTAAGGATTAGGATAAATGAGGCAAAGGAGGGAAAAGTAAGATTCAGTCATTCACTTGGAGTTAGAGTGAAAGAGAAAGAGAGGAGAAGAGAAATTGGAGAAGAGGAAGAACAAGGGTGCACCATTGTTGAGGAGGCTTGAGCTTGAAGAGGCGCTTTGGTGAGAGGCTAGGGCGCATGACCTAGTGGTTTCGTATTACCTGGAGCGTGAGATAGTAGGAGGGCACACTCAAGGAGTGAGGGAACAACTAGAAAGGGAGAGGGCACACTTGTATGTGGGAACATTTGTGTCTTGAGGGCACATTTACTTGGAGAGAGTTTTCTTGGGAGAGGGCGCACCTTTATGGAAAAATGGGCGCAAGTTTACATCTAGCAGGAAATGGCTTCAAGGAGGGCGCTTCACTACTTTCAGTTAGGTAAAGCATCTATAAGGGCACAAGTCTACTCTAGTAGGCAAAAAGAAAGAGGGGACTCCATAACAAGCTTGAGAAGATTTTCTTATATATCAACTTCCATTTTTTCATTTCTTTGATTGTAGATTTTTCTTGAAGGCTCCATAATATATCTATCTCTCTTACTGGTTTTCCCCATGGGGGTTTTTCCAGGGTCATGTTGACAAAAAACACTTGCGTACATTTGTCATGGTTGCTTAGTATTTTCAACTTGTAGTTGTTAAAGATTCTATAGGTGTATTTGATGTTTAATGCATGTTAAAGAAGGATAACTTATACAAAAAAACTATACATCATTGAAACTTATAACAGGAGGCACTAAAGAGCATCAAAACAAGGGTTAAGGGAAGATTTCAGAGTGGGTAAAGTTCATATTTGTTGGCTATTTTGGACAACGAGAAAATTGTCCTAAAAATAATGAGAAAAGAGTTTGAAAGTACCTAGAACTTAGTGCCCAACAAGAGGTCATTTGATAGGCATGTTGGGCAGCCCCAAGATCCTCAAATTTATTCAGATGGGGGAAATAACAATGTGCCAATTTTACCAACCAAACATGCCCTCATTAACTTTATTTATTTATTCTACCGAGAGAAATGAAATGCACTATACAACCTAGTATGGATGAGATGTGTAATGTAACGTAATGCTAATATATTAAAATTAAAGAAAAAATGAGGTCCATAAGATAACAATGAGAAGAATAAAAACAAAAAATGGTTATAATAAAAAATGTGATAATGATGATGTCTTTTAATGTCCATTACACTGCCTTGGTCTCTAGAAGAGAGAGTGAACAAAGAAAACTAGGAAATTAAAATCCCAAAGTTACTTATTTACACACTTGTTTAGATACACGTTTGGATTCACAATAAAGTCTTTGAGCTTAGTTTGGTTGTATCGATTTAGGATTTTATTTACAAAATTCTAATTTGCAGATATCTCTATAGGCACATCTAATACTATTGTATAAAGGGCATCTTACAAGGAAATGTAGTAATACTAATAACAAAAAAATAAACATGGATAGATGCATGTTAACCTTGAATTTCTTAAGCATTTAGAGGTTTGTGGTAGATCCATCTTAACCTTTATTTTTTAAGTATTGAGAGGCTTGTGCTCGAGTTTCTTCTTGATCCCTCTTGTTTCTCTTGGTGCTTAAGAGATCATGGGTTAAGTTGATTTAATATAGTTTATAAAACGACTTTTACATTCTTATTTAAGCTACTTTTTAAGATTTATTCTTTTATCCCACTTCGTACTTAGTAGATTAGGAGTGAAGATGGATTTAAACTTGTTTAAAAAATGCATTCTAGAATCTTGATGCATTTAGAAAAACAAGATACACTCAACAACATAGTTTAGTTGACATGAGTCACATATAATGGTGAATGGGTGGTAAACCCAATAAATTAAAATGGGAAAAATTGCATTGTAGACATTAATAACGATTAAACAAGATGCCCTTAGCAACCTAGTTTAGTTGACATGTGTCACATATAATGGTGAGTGGGTGGTAAACTCTATAAATTAAAGTGGAAAACACTGCATTCTAGACATTAATAAAATAGGGAAAGAGGAGACATTAATAAAACACATTCTTCGCAAGATGCATGATGGTGGGTCTCTCCAAACCCAACCGTTTTGATAAAAAACTTCACTGTAATCCAACACTAACCTGTCTGTCGGTATTCTGGCTGTAAGTTCTATAAAGCAAGACTCGTCATCCATAACAACATGCCGTGTGTTGCCAATAAATTTGCATGCAATCGGCCATGAACAGTCCACCACAACACAACAAGGACGTTGCCAATAAAGGAGAAACATGTTCAGTCTCTCCTCCTCTTCCTGCCACCAACCCCAAAAGTTGTGTAAAGATACGTAAATCTTCAGTCTTGATTCTTGTGTGCATTGGATTTTTAAGACATTGTTCAACCAACCCAAATCTTCTTTATACGTTACTTCAAGAGGCAACGAAGCAATACATTACAAACAAGTCTCAATTTCATGGACAAGGTGAAGTAAATATATTATCATTACGCTACATTACACATCACATCCATACTAGGTTGTATAGTGCATTTTGTTTTTCTCGGTGTAACAAATAAATAAAGTTAACGAGGGCATGTTTGGTTGGTAAAATTGGGGCATTGTTATTTCCCCCATCAACATTCAATTTTTTGAACTTGTGGGTCATCTTGCCAATGGAATTAAGGGAGCTCATGCAGCTAAGGCCAAGGGAAAGTCCTTAGTAAATTTGTTGGAGCATACTCATGCGATTGGACCCAAGTGTAACTCGAATATGGATTTAAAGGATTGAGTACCCCCATGAGTATCATGGTAGCCATTACGGGTTCACTGACATGTCCGAGTGGAGGGAAAAAAAAGGATGGCCCTTGGGGATGAAGGGAAATTAAGCTCCTATGTCCATGAAAAGTGGGTTCTAATGTAGATATGAGGTCCTCATGTTTCTGACCCTTATGCTTTTATTCTCTAAGTTGACGCCATGATATCTCTAGTAATGATCCCTCATGTCTAGGAGGGAGAACATATAATGAAGTTGTTGGAAGTTAAGGGTGAGAGGTGTTCGAAATCCTTTTCTAGGGTGATTTGTCCAAAAGTGTAGCTTCATTACTTGCCAAAGGAGGGAACATGGAATCCATACATGGATGGACATAGGTTATTATTCCTCCATATTGTTATGCCATATACTAACCATTGGTTGAAACTGATTAATATAATATTATTTATTTTCTTCTAAGAGAGAATTTCGAGTGTCTTTAATCGTGAAATCCTTCTTTTACATAAAAAATAAATAAATAATATAATATAATATTTAAAAATTTATAAACTTATAACTTCTTCAAATTGATACGTGTAATAATTTATTATTTTTTAAGTAACCAAAATTGATGATATTTCAACAATCCTTCTTTTACATAAAATAAATAAATAATATAATATAATATTTAAAAATTTATAAACTTATAACTTCTTCAAATTGATACGTGTAATAATTTATTATTTTTTAAGTAACCAAAATTGATGATATTTCAACTGCCATGTTAGAAGAAAATAAATAATATTATATTCATCTGTTTCATTTATAACCATTTTTTTTTAAGAATTCTATTTTATAACCATTCATTTTTAAGAATTCTATTGTATAACCATTCATTTATAACCATTTTTAAGAATTTTATTTTGTTGAAAAATAAATTATTATTGATGGGTCCATTGACACTCTAAGAGTGGTGCGTCATAATGGGTCAATGCCTTTTGACAGCCAATGCGGGACAACTCCCTCGCGATTACCCTAGTTTAAATGTTGAAAAGTTTAAGAGTTATATTTAATATTAAAATATGTTCAAAATCTTAATTTATTATCTAGCCTCTATTCAATTTCTACACGAGAGTTGCCCCCACGTATGATGAAAGATCATTCGGAAGATCCTCTTTATTTGGATGTGTTTCCTTAATTTCCTATAGGTGTTTTATTTGTAGAGAGCATGTTTATCATCAAAACTTTTTATTTGTTTACACGTAAAAGTTTCTTTACAGCTTATCTAGTTTTATAGCAAATCACATTCTCATAGTGTGTATTTTAGTAAGCTTGTAGGGGTTGAACCCCTACACTTTGGTTTTACAATTTGGTCTCTCTTGACACCGAAGAGTGTTAAAGATGACTCCACAAAAACGAGAGAGAGGTTTCATTTTCGTTGTTGATTTATGAAACCTAGATATCTTAACACATTTGGAAGGACTCATTGAAAACATAGACAACCCCTTTACATAAGATCTCATTTCCTCTAGCAACAAAATTTATTTCGACATAGATAACAACACCCTTTTAGAATGATCCCTCTCTCTTTCATCATAGAGACATCATCCCCGAGAGGAGAATCCACTAAGAACCATGGATTCTAGGCCAACAACCCATAACCCATTTTTTGGTTCCCTCAATTTACTAGACCTCAATCAACTCACAAATGACCCCATTACACGCAATGACGATCGAGTGGACATGCCACATAAGCTCGCTTATGAATTAAGAAAATTCGAGGGCAAATTCCATAAATACCCTAACCCCACATAACCACATACCAATTATGGTGTGGATCAATCAACCTCAAAGAGGACACTACTAGGCTCAAACTTTTTCAATAGACTGTAATAGGATCCACTACCAATTGGTACATTTAACTTCCCACGATGTAATTTTGGGATTTAAAAA
The DNA here is from genome assembly GCA_009831015.1 of Picea engelmannii. Taxonomy (NCBI): domain Eukaryota; kingdom Viridiplantae; phylum Streptophyta; class Pinopsida; order Pinales; family Pinaceae; genus Picea; species Picea engelmannii. Next base: position 4,467 of record ML798485.1, on the reverse strand, counting down.
CACCAACAATCAAATTTTTGACCTATTTCCATCTTCATGCTCACCAAGAAACTGATAATGAACTGCTCATGACCACATTGACGCAACCGACTTCTACCCTTATCACCAACCACGTACACCCATGGTGACATTGTCAGTGGTTATGAAAACACATAACCTTACCAGCCAAATTACTTTGTACATGACAATTCTCTACTACCACAAATAACACGAGAGGCCCTATTCTCCAACCACTAAACTAAGGCTAATGCAATAGACGTCTCCCTCGAACTTGACCCAATGTACACAAAAACAAATTGTATGAATATCTACATACTTTATGCACCTCACTTCCCTCAAGGACCACCACATTAAGACATGGTGTTTATGACCAAATCATATATGTCCAACATACTTTTCCACCCTTAAATCAACAACAAATTGAAACTTATATGTATGAAAAACCTCATTCCTTATTAGGACCATCCAACCTGTATGGACATCGTACCTCCTATGGATCTTCATTTCCCTACGAACCACATGCCTTATATGCATTAGCACCTTTTTACACACCCTCTCTAGGGCCTCCATCACCAATGTGGCAATGAGAATGCCCCAAATTAAACTCACTCTACATTAACCCACATCTTAGTCACCCACCACAAACATAGG
>ML798484.1:207928-218626 GCA_009831015.1 Picea engelmannii | reverse complement strand
GAGGGTTAACTCGGTCAACTTAGTCAAGTTTGAGTCCAAGTCAACCAAGTTTTAAAACATTGATTTACATTGGGTTTAATGTATGACATGAAAACCTCGATGAGGTAATGGTTCCAGGTTTGCAAGAATGTCTATGATCCTAGAGACTTCTCTAAACTTGTGATCCTTCCTCAATCTCTTTTGAGGGATTTGTCTTTGTCATAACTGTTGTTGTTAACCCTATGCCCATTTTTCTCACTAGTGTTGTTGTTTACCTTGTCATTGTTTTATCATTGTAACCCTTGATACCCTCATCCGCATCGACAATAATGTCATCATGGGGTTTAACAAAATAAGAGTATCACACTCAAAACACCTGAGAAACCTAGATGCATACAATCTATATTCCTTCATATATATCCCCTAAATTCATTTGGGCAATCAGAGGCAAAAAAAAGGATTGCATATTCAATCAGACTCCATATATCAATCCCCGAACCTTTGAAAAACATTCTCTTTTTCTCCCTAGAGTCAATTTTTAACCCCTTGAAAACCCTAGTCATATTCCATACAGGCCCTTGATCAATGAATAAACTTAAAATATACAAAAAACGACATTACTTATTAGATTGGCCCATGGTTATGAATGGATGGAGCCCTTGTTTCATGATCAAATGTACTTGCTTGAACCACCGATTTTGCTTTTTTAACCAAAACCCTAAATCTATAGAAAATCCAAAGTTGTACCTTGAATCTTAGTCATTGTGTTCAACCTGCATTTTTTGTGACCAATCTCTGCTAAGAAACATAACATAATATTTCGAAACTTCAACAACCATAATATCAATGATTTGATATAGCTTTGGATTAGAAGTTAGTGTGATTTGAACATCCTTAAGTTCTCTGATAACCTTAATATTAGAGTTGTCAAGATGAATAATTCGAGTTGTACTTTTAGTTGGGGTAGCATTTATTTTACTACATATTGGAAAAAGGCATGACGTTTAATGATGCTCTTGAGTCAACCAAACAATTATGGACATTATGATTATGAATTTCAAAAGTCAACAGAGAATGTGGGTTTTGAGACTTAGAATGATTGTTGATTATAACATCGCTTATAAAAGCTTTTTGTTTTATCTAAAAAAATGGTTTTATCATAGATAGAGATTGTTGTATCTCATAGTTCAACACTGTCTAGTGAGATACATCGAGGGATGGCATGAGATGTTGTAGGATGAGTTCTCTTTGTTGATGAATGTTGCATATGTCAAAAAGAGAAATATTTGCTTTTGTCTTTTTCATATCGTCAATCACATTATAATCCATATCCATCAAAGGTATATTTGTTGTTGTACATTCTTGGGTGTGGGAAGAACAACAACTTTCTTGGGATTGAGAGTAGGCTAATATGTAGAAGGACCAGAGTTGACATGGCCCTTACTTCTCAGGTTGTAGTCCATTTATATCATTTGGGGAGCATGCATCTCTTCTACTATTTTCTCTTTATCATATTCTATACCCAAGGATATGGAATATAAGAACATGGTTCCTCCTCTAGTCTCTTCTTCTTATTATTCAACCTCTTCATCTTTAGTCTCATGAATTGATACCTCAACCTATTTTTGTTGATCAAAAAATTGATTTTCCGCTATTGTCATAGAATGAAACCATTGTGGACATGACTTTTTTGAATGAGTAGCATAGTGATAATTGCAGTGATTGTCCATGACTACATCCTCCAAATTCAAATTAAATTTACAGTTAGGGGGATTTGAAGAAGTAATGGGTTTTTTGCGATAAGTTTTGTAAGTTATTTGATTAGAGGTACCTTCTCCAAAGTTCTTTTTTAGATCCACAATTTCATTTAATAATTTTTTAACCAAACATAGGACACTCTCCATGTCTGTGGGATCTTTATTTCAAATCTTATTATTTTTAGGGAGAAGTTTGGGCAGAGAAAAGAGTTTTTTAGGAGAAAATTAAACCTCTTCATTTCCTAGGTTCCCTACCAAACTCATCATTTGTTTTTCCACATTTTTTTGTTTTTTCAAAATTTTCAGCCAATGTATTCTTTCCAGCTCTTTAGTCTTCATGATTCATTCAACAAGTTGAAATTCAAATACACTCTAGTTTAGAGAATATTTGTAGAGGATACATTGAAATTGGCAAATGAGAGTAACAAGATTATAATTGACATCATGGACTATAGTTAATCTTAAGATATAACTATTCAATCATTGATGGGGAGATATTTTCAACCCAATCAACACTATTCTTATGGGATTCTAGTTTTTATATGTCATCTAAACTCGATACTTTTAGTTGCTTTCTTTCCTTCATGAAGACGAGATTCCTTTATATTGCAGTGCCGTATTTAGTTCTAGAGTTATTTAATATTACAGTAATACTTGAATTGATGTAATATACTCTATGATTCTTCCACATTTTGCATACCAATATAAAACAATTTTATTAGTTGAATGAAATAGGAATAACATAAAATTGAATCCAATGGTCTCTCTAACATTGAGCTACATGTCCTTTTCATAATAGGCACCCTTACTGGTTATCTAAAGCCATGGATTACTACCTCCAACACAAATAGTTATAATGTGTCTGAGTCACTTCCATAACTCTGCTCTGAAAAGTATGGACCTTCTACTGGGTAGTGTGTTTCTCTTGGGATTGCTTCAGCCTTTCCACGGCTGGCAGGGGCTTCAACTACGCCTGTATTGTCTCGGCTTGATACTTCGCTTCCTGGAGCTGTGACTCCAGTGCCTTCAATTATGGATCCTCAGTGAGTTGTTCATATGTTTGGGCACTGAGATCACTCAGTTTCTTGCATTCTAGGGCAAGGAATTTTATTCTTTCAACTACACTTTGAGAATTTTCTTCCCTTTGGTCCCTTACATCCTGCGTGGTGTCAGGTACAGTGTAGAGCTCTAAATTTGTTATTCGTTGTTGTAGCTCCTGGACAACTTCTGCGAGCTACTCTACTTGATGCATGACTCAGTCTTCACCCTGTACCTCTAAGCCTTCCATAGAGTGGAGGGATCTATTTACTGCTTCTTTTACTTTGAGCTTCTCTGCATGCAACTGTTTTTTCTCTTGCTGCATCTGTTCTTTCTCCACTTCAAACTTGGTCTGGAGAGCAACCTTCTCTTGTTCTGCAATTTTGCATTGTTCTACAATGTCACCTTGTACTTGCTTCAAGGTATAGGCAGCTTTTTCTTCTTCTTCTTGTGCTCGACGAAGATGAGCTTCGACCGCATCAGCTAATTGACGGAGTTGGGTTGGCTCATCCCCCAATTCTGGTTCTCCTGATGACAGGGGTGCAGTGGACACTATGTGGATGAACTGAAGGGCCTGTTGTACCCCTTGAAACTCGACCTTAAGTCTGTCATACATTTCATCTTTCTTAGCTTCTTTTTTCTCCATGATTTCCAGCGAAGCGTCGTTGAGGGCTGCTATGATGAAGTCGAAGTCATCAGTAGTAAGCACAGTCTTCATCTTGGTCACGGTGGCTGTCGATTTCTTTCGAGAAGAAGGTTTCAGGGGAGAAACCTTCCTCTTCTTCAAGGGATTAGTTTAAGCTCTCAACGATGTTACTTCACCTTGCTTCTATTAATCTCTTGTATCATTTATGTCTTCTACTTCGTCATCACCCCCTCGGTCAAGTGATACTGAAGAAATCTTTCCTGAGGAACTACTTAATTGTTTTACTTCTTCGGTATTCTTCGTCAGGGTCGGACATCTCTGCAGGGTCTACTGGAATAAGGATTTTTGTCGACCAATCCATAGTGATCTCCTCAAGATCCTCTTCCGTGAGCTTGTAGTACGAATGGAGCTGCTCCTTATGTTCATTAGCTCGCGTTGTAAGGTACATGAAGTGTCGATCTGTGTAGAACTTCATCATAGTTCAGAATATCTGTAAGGTGTTTAGAGTCATGCGAGGTTCTGCTTCTATGGCTCTCTTCAGCTGAAGGTAGTAGGTGTGAAAAACAACGTTCGAATGCCACTGTTTTTTCATATCGCTCGAGTACCATAGTGTGGAAAACTTCACAACAAGTGATTCAAATAGTTCAATATCCAGGAAGGTCGCACCTTCCGGCATCTCCTAGGAAACAATGGCGATAAGGATCAAGAGCCAAATGAAATGGAACTTGTAGCCCTGATCGTGGGCTTCGCGGTAGTCTAGCTCCAGCTGATTCACCAGGTACTTCACCCAGTTCATCTGCAAACCTTCTACTCACTTCCCCGCAAGGTCAACAACAAAGCCTATGACCTGCATAGGTTTGTTCTTCCTTACTAACTTTCCTTCTATTAACTGATAGGCGAGGCACACTGCGCCATTCTAGATGGAGGCTACCTTGTAGCCTCGCGTTCCCTTTTAGACATTGCCATATGTATCCTTGATTTTCTATGCTAGTGTGCGATCTGTGTCTTTTCCTAGATAGAACTCCTGTAGATAGGGTCCTTGCATACTTAATCCCGTGATCCTATGGATCAATTTCGGGTCGATTGTAATCTGGCAGTCTAGCCATAGGTATATGCCATGGTAACATGAAAGAAATAACTTGACACAGGCATTGACTTCCTAGTGCCTTCTGAAGTGTGGGATCTTCATGAAATTTAACAGAGTGGACTTAACCTGCCACGGTTGAGGGATTATATTTGAGTTCTTCCCCTTTGTCTTGGTCAGGTACTTATACGGGGCAAGCATATTGTAGTTTTTGCGATCTTCGAGGTTGAAGTCACTGAACTTCAATGCTGTGATCTTATCCTGCTGTGCACGAACTGCACGTATCCCCTTTGGGAGGTACGTAGTAACCATGGTGTACTCGAATTCTCTTGGCACACTATCTTGACTCACTAGCTGGGCCAGAGGTGGGATATAATATGGTAATATGGACGGGATCAGCTTCGCAATGGCTAGGTCATCTCTATGGTTAGTTCTCTTTTCTACTGAAGTTCAGGATGATTCGGCTCCGCGAGCAGTCGACGGAGAGGCTTGCAGTCCTCTCTTCGATGATGCTTGAATACTTGCAAACATCTCTGTTTTAGACATCACCCTTTCAATCATTAGGTCAATAAGAACTTCTTCAACAATTTTCTCTACAGCGCTAAGTGCGTCCGACATGCACGCTCGTGGTGGAATGTCTCTGGTTCGAAGAGTAATTTTTTGATGCAACAAGATAGATGGCACTAACACGGTGGTCACTATGCGAAATCAACTATGTTGTGAGCTCTGATAGTCATGATTGACAAAAGTGTTCTCGTTGCGTGGAATGACGAGATAAATAGATAACTCGGCAATGGATCTCTTGCAATGGGAGAGAATCCTTCATTAACTCAGTTATGTTCATTGTGGCACGGTCCCACTGGTCTGGTGGAAAAATTTTTGACCATAAATGCCTTTCTACCTGTTCGGGTCATTGGTTGAACGATTATACTGTCTCTAACAGCTATATTGCTTCGCCATGGTGAAGTGCCATGTGACATTGTTATGATATTCTGACGAAGCTCCAATTTTGCAAATTTTCCTTCTACGAAGTTCCCTCGGGAACCTTCTGTGACTTTTCAATCTTAGCTCTCTTCTTACTTAGTTTTCTAGCCTTCTTTTTAGTGAGCTTCGTCTCGGTATTCCTTTTTCCATTCTGATTCTTATCTTCTTTTGGAAGAGCAACTTCGCGTTGTTGAGGTTCCTTCCTAGAAATCAAGATTAATACTTCATCTGTATCTGGAATAGGTACTTCAATATTCTGTGGGTCTTCTAATGTTCTTCCAACTTCGACATCCAAATCTCTAGTTGGAAATAGCTTCGCCTGGTTCTCCTGTTCTTCAATCAAGTGTGCAATCCTCCTAGTCATGAAATATTTTAACTCTTGCTTCTTCTGCTCTAGGATTTCCTCTTCTTTTCTTCTAGCCTGATCTTTTTCAATCCAAGGTTCTCCTAATAACATAGCAAATGGAGTGTTGTTCTCAATAAATTTAACAACTTCAAATTCTTCCTCTGTCGAAGTTCCATGAGAACTCATAGATATCCTAGTAAGTTTTCCACATAGGGTTATCAGCTTTCCTCTGAATAATTATATTCCTCCCAATGAAGGAATCATAGCAGTCTTTCCTAGAATTTCCCAAGTTCTTTCGATCATGATATTCACCTTTGTTTCCTCATCCAGAACAAAGTCAATGTCAAAGTCTCCTATTCTTGCTTCAATGTACTCTTTTTCTTTAAAGACCTCTGATAAACTGACATGTCGGTGATCATTCAGGGTTTCTTGCATCTGTATTAATACTTTTTCTTCTTCTTTATGGGGTTCTATCATAATCTCAGTTTTTGGATCTACCTTAGGGTTTTTTTGGTTCATATTCATTTTTTCAACCTTAGCAATCATTCTAGGGCAATCCAATACTTCATGGTCTAGAGATTTACAACATAGGCAACTAGGTCTTCTACCAGGGCATTCCTTAGCCAGATGCCCCGGTCTTCTGAAAATGTAGCAAAGGGTTAATCCTCTCTTTCTTTTAAATGATCCCCAACCTCTCCTGTACTGTGCGCTAGGATCATCGTAGCTAACCTGCAAAAATTCTTTCTAGAATCCTACATCCATTTGTTAGTCCAAACATTTTCTCTATGCATAGGTATAAAATATCTTTCACTATTCTTATCAGATCTATTCATATCAAATCTTCTTTCTTCTATAAGTGCCCTAGTTTTCAAGCTAGGACAAATATTATCAAACATACCTAGATCCATACTTTAGAAACAAAAAATTTCACTAATCTTATATTCAACAGAGCACAAAGCTTCCAGATCTTAAAACTTTTCACTATTCTTACCTTTATCAGAGCACAAAGCGTCCAGATCTTACCTCTTTTCTTCAGATCAAACTTCTTTCTTTAACACAAAGCTTCACAAATCAAGTAGAATGTTGCGCACTAGAGCGACAAATCTACACACACAACTTTCACAATTTCAGGTCAAGTTTTTGCACAAAGCTTCTTTTTCCTCAGTTCCCAGCAATCACAGTTTCAGGTCCCGACAATGGAACCATTTTTTGGCATAGGGGTAGACCCAGGGTTCAATTCTACAACAACACACCAACAAAACCCTAACTACCGACCCTTTCAGCAACACCTACGAAGTAGATGAAGTCTCACCCGAGGCAGAGGAAGGGGTGGTTGCAGGACTCCAGTGTCTGCAACCTTTAGATGGGACACAGATCTGTGATTCTAATCACTTAACAGAGCACTCAATAGTTATATTTATCAACATTCATTTCTTAGTTACAACACAGTTAAACCCTAATTACAACACAACATAGTGTTCAACCAGATCTAGCATCTAACATCACTTAGCATGAAGAAACAGATCAGATCTTAACAGATTCAACACTAAGCACATGTATATCATTCAGATCTAGCATCCATCCATATTATTAAGCACTAAGCATCGAAAAATCATTCATATATATTAAAGCACTAATCACATTAACATATAAGCACATCAACACATTACACAAAGCAGAGCAACACAACATGTATGTGGTTCACCCCCACCTTGGGGCTACATCCACCAACTCTTTGTCTTCTTTATTAGCTTCTTCAATAGGTTACATGCACAAAGCCTCAAAAAACTTACTCTGCAGAGGACAGGAGATCTACGCAACTCACTAGATCTTCCTTCCCTGAGTAGATCTAAGCACATAGCCTCTTACAATGACTTGCACTTATCTCTGCAAGTCTCACACAGTATGCACCAAATCACTTACAACTCTTGATCACACAAATCCAACCCTAGCACTCAACTATTCATTTCTATATATCCTAACTACATCGCCTAACATCTATTTATACATACAAAATAGGCCTAAGCATGGGAGAACCCATGGGCTGACATTCCCATATCCGTTACATAATATGAAATCCCAAAAAGGGCCCTAAAGGGGGCCGAGATCCTGCGATCTTCGCTTCATCTTGCGCTCTGCCTTCGATAGCCTGTCGAAGTCCTAAAATCTGGTCAAACATGACCAAGAATCCTCAAAAATTGTTCAAGGGCCAACACATGTCCATGAAATCATCCCCTCCATAGTAGTGTTGAGTGCATATGATGTTTTGGGGGTTTTAGCATCATCAACCACTTGAGGAGAACACAAGTCATCAAAATAAATAGAATTGTAACTAGAATTTAAATTACAATATTTCATATAGATTTTAAGGTGTTGAACTTTAGATATAACCTTCTGAGAAGGTGGCATAAGTTATGCAAGTTGTTAATGTTTATATCTTACACTTTATCATAAAGGGTAAATGTAGTGTTTGATTCAGTTGGTATACATATAGGTTGGGATTAATGATTCATTAGAGCTACTTTTTAAGGGAAATTCAAATTGAAGGAACTGTTCTTCTAAAAATTGTAAATTGTTAGTAATTGATTTAGATAATGTTTTCATGAAGCCAAACTTTTGGGCCTTGTTCAATTTTATTTTGCAAAAAAATATCACAACATGCTTACTTTGTGCATATATGCCAAGCCCAATTCCAAGGGATGCCTCAAAATTGGATTTTGGGCCTCATGGACAGTTTCCTTTATTAATATAGTATACGAACATTGCCCATCTAGAGATTCAGGAAGTATGTACAACTCAATCACCATGATTAATGTGTTGTCTATGTGTGTTAATTTATTGGTTCTAAAACAAGTAAAAAAAAATATGATTGCTGTGGTTCAATAGTAAAAAATGCCCCTAAACCACCACACCATATAAGGTTATTTGCTAGTTACTTATACACCAATTCACAACCAAAATGGATAAAATCACATATATAAACTATAATTTAAGTATATATATCTCTAGATTCTTAATATGATGTAAATTTCAATAAAATATCTATGTAAATTACTTGTACATGTTTAAAAAATGGATTAAAGGCCAATTTATGCCAGTAGAGTCCTCATAAGCAGAGCATGGCCTAAAAACATATACTCTCTTGAAGAATATTGTTGGTTTGTAATATGTATAATGTTCTTAATACCGATTCACTTTCTAATTTACAAGTCATTTTAGAGGATTTGAATGAAATTCTTTCTTCAAAGGCATCTGGAATGCTTTTGATGAGAAGACACTCTCAAAAATATGCAACAAATTGACAATAACATTTAAGTCAAGTGCAATACATGGAAATGCCTAAAATATATTTGTGTGGTATAATGAAATCAGAGTTGAAAAACGTGTCTTGGAAATTTATGACATGGAAAGGATGGAGTGTAAGAGTTGAACCTAGATTCTATAAAAACTCAACAACACAAATCATTCAAAATGAGGGTTTTTCTTTTTATGTTTGAAACTAGTGAGTTTTTCCACTCACTCACAAAGTGAACTTATTAAGTAATGAATAACCTGCGAGTTACTTGTGGTCAATTTGTCACCCATGAGTATTCAAAGGTATAACTTGATATTTTTGGGTTTGATTCTCTATTTGAGGGTCAAAATCAGGACTGATGTTTTCACTAGGTTCTAGCAGTATGGCTGAGCTAAGTTTGATCTCTAACAGTGCTTAGAAGACTTCACTTAAATATTTTCAATTGTGAATGGAATTATTTTAGGTTTGGATGGAATTATGTTGTTTCCTTTAATCTAACACATGTCAAAAGATAGAACAATATGATGTTATTTATAGTAGTGTACAATGTAATGTTTCATAATGCAATAATATTCGTCAAAGTAATCTATTTGATATTGAAATTGATATAAACTCCATCTTTACCCCACATGGGTCTTTAGAATTTCCCTATTGGTGTCAAATAAAGTATTTATCTCTCTAGTCATATACTTAGCTATTTATTAAGATTTTATAGAGGAAACTTCTTTTCAACACTCTCTTTATAATAATGGGAAATATACATTGATAAATTGGTAATAACATGCATTCTCTTTTTGTTTGTTGGTCCAAGTTTCAAGAAATTGTGCCTGTAAATGTTGCAAATGTGTTGGGTACAGAGAATTGTGGTCCTACAACTAAATGGGTTTCCCAAGTATTCATGAAACACTCAATAATTCACCAGGGACATGCATAATCAGAAGTAACAAAAGAACTTTATCATCTCTTCAAGAAAAGTCTAGAGATATGACTGATCAAATAAATAGTCTGCATTTTGATTTTGAAAGTCTGGAAATGCTCAAGTTTTTGTCTTTTTTACAGAGTTTGTATTTTAGGCATTTGAGTAGGAGCTTTAGATCATATAATTAATATGTCAAGGGTAAGACAATGTCGAAATGATTGTGGAGTTTCTATGACCACATCTTGTTGCACAGGACAATCAAAAGGGTGGATTTCAACATGTGGTTTTAAGTCAGTTTCTTCATCTAAAGAGGAAAACAATTATTGTGAAGGAGATTTATCTCTCTTCCCTCCAACATCAAGGAGCTATTCATCACATATTTTAGAGTAGAAGAAATATCTTTTATTTTCTAATAAAAAATGGTGAAAGTATTTCTCTTTGTGTGGGTTCAAAGTGAATTGAGATATCATGTACACAATTTCAAGGTTTCTTGTTTTGGATGTTGGATAATGAGTTACCTAGGAGACAATATGAGACACATGCTCATGAATATTTTTTGTTGTGATGATATTTTTACCACTAACAAAAGGTATTATTTGAGTGTTTCTATTTCAGTTTCTATTCCCCAACATTCTATGTCAAATAACCAA